>JBAJNP010013749.1:0-11767 GCA_036877545.1 Yasuhikotakia modesta | reverse complement strand
GTTTAAGAGGTTTTTGCCGACACTGTATGAACCTCTGTGTTGTGTTTGTGTCCGATTTGTGTAAAAATGTGAAACGCTTCGCTATTAGCTTTGTGAGTTTTGTAATTATGGAGCTCACAGGCAATGGCTAAAATGCTAAAAGCGTGTTTTAGACAAGCAAAGAGACAAAAAGGGAGTCAGAGAAAAAAAGAGAGCGAGAGCAAGAGTGAGAGAAGCAGAGAGCAAGAGTGAGAGAAGCAGAGAGGGAGAGAGAGAGATAGAAGCAGAGAGAGAGAGAGAGAGAAGCAGAGAGAGAGAGAGAGAGAGAGAGAGAGAGAGAGAGAAAGCCCTGGGTTCATTTTAACACAGAATGACAGTAAAAACAAAGGCACTATAAGAGCTGGTATTGGCAGAATATCGGGAGAGCGGCACACTGTAGATAATGAAGGAAGGCAAGTTTATCTCGCTTTTGTTTTGCTTGAAACTTGGTTTGCCTGCAACTTTATAGAGAATGAGGAGTTTTAATGGCACAGAGAAGAGTGACATTACAGCGTGACAATCTCATGTGCGGAGGACGACTGCTCCTCATCTATCTCTCTCTCCCGCTCCCTCTTTCTTTTTCACCTTTCGTGTCAACACAATTTCCTCTCTCACAATCCTCCTTCAGGCTTTTCTTTTTTGGAGAGAATGAACAATCTCTCCTCTCCTTTCTTAATGATTATCTCGCAGCAATTTGAAGCTTAATAGTTTTCTGTCAGAATAAAGAGAATTCATGACTTTTAACCATAACAAGATACAGGTTCTGTCATGATTATTCATAAAACCAGCCCTCCGCTCGTCATTAGCATTTCTGATTGGCTCTGAGAATCAAAGGAGCATCAGAGGTAATTTTTACAGACTATTAGTTATTTATAGTCCATTTGACTTGCATCTATTTAAAGACGTACATGGGCCATCCAAGCTAACAAGTTTAGGTTGTAAGAACGTTCCCTAGCATTTACATTACAAAAACAAACATCAAAAATGTTATTTATCCAAAGTTCTAGGAATGTCCATTAACAGAAATAAATCACATCACATCAAATACTCTTCCATCTATTGTGTGCAATGTGCCATTAATCGTTCATTTATTCATTCATTTGTCCATCGATCCGTCCAATATTCATCCATTTATTCGATTCATCCATTCATCCAAACACTGCGCTGCAAAAATAATCACTATAAACTATACCAACAATAATTATCCATCGCTCTTATCATGCATTAGTTTTACGCATGAGAAAGTGAATGAAATGTTCACTCAGTGTTTTTTAACTTCAATAAATTCTGGAAACTTCTCAGTAAAACCAGCTTCTGTTTTGATCTCTTCATCCGTCTATCGTGTCTGATGAGTGTAGAGAATCACGCATCGCCATCAGCGAATCACGGATCCCTGAAGTCTTCATTATTTACAGAATATAAATCTAAACTCTGACCAAGGAAACCAAAAAAGTGCTATCGGCTTTCTGAGCACTTGACACACACACAAATAAACCCGACACACGCGGACCACCCTGCTGTCATGTCAGGCGTTTAATCTCACACGCCTCCATCTAATTAAAGACCATTAAACTGCTGCAGTTGTGTTTTAGCTCATACACACACACTCGCTCATTCAGAACTAATGATTGTGTGTGTGAGAGTGTGTCTCTGTGTGTGTGTGTGTGTGAGAGAGTGTGTGTTTGTGTGTGTGAGAGAGAGAGAATGTGTGTGTTTGTGTGTGTGTGTGAGAGAGAGAGAGAGAGAGTTTGTGTGTGTGTGAGGACATTACAACGATTGTTCAACAGCGGCAGTAGGACAAGGTCTAATGGATAAAGGACACTAGGCTTTAAATTTAACAGTAACAGCTTAACACATGTGATGTGTCTTGAGACAGACACTCAACAATTTCAAGAGAATTATGGTGTTTGTGTATGTGTGTGTGTGTGTGTACTTGTGTATGTACTTGTGTGTGTGTACTTGTGTGTGTGTGTACTTGTGGTTCAGGGACAAAATTTGTCCCCTGAAGGGAGCTAAATGTGACATTACCTTTGGGGACACTGGGAATGTTCTCATTTGTACAAATAATTTACAAACAAAGTGACTGTCTTTAATTATAAAAATGGTAAATGTTTTGTTAGGGTGACTTAATAGAATTTGCAATTAGCTTTTTATCAAAAGAATAGAAGCCTATGTAACATCCCCATTCAGAAAGCGTGTGTGTGTGCGCGTGTTTACAAAGTGTACAATACTGATAGGGTGAATTATCTGAAAGTCTTTCTCTACCTTTTAC
This sequence comes from Yasuhikotakia modesta, assembly GCA_036877545.1. Taxonomy (NCBI): domain Eukaryota; kingdom Metazoa; phylum Chordata; class Actinopteri; order Cypriniformes; family Botiidae; genus Yasuhikotakia; species Yasuhikotakia modesta. Next base: position 9,477 of record JBAJNP010013749.1, on the reverse strand, counting down.
ATTTTGCCACAGAAAAATACAACATCTCAACTTAAATGTCACAACATTTTAAAATCGTCGCACCAGAATAAGAGATGAGGGTGAGAGTCTAAAGAAATGAAATAAAGAGAGACACGCAGACACACACAGATACACGGAACTGAACCCTGTTTATCAAAGGCTGTAAATAACACAAGCGTGTGACATATAACTGCTGGGGTTACATTAACATTTATGCATCTGGCAGATGAACTTATCCATGTCGACCCACGGTGCAGTACTTTTATCATTATGTGTGTACCCTGGGAATCGAACCCGTGACCCTGGTGTTGCTAGCTAGCTCTAAGCTCTAGGGCTCGATCTACATGATCTGATAAGAAGAGAGAATCAGAGAGAACGATGGTAAAAGAGGCTCAGAATTCAAAAACACTGAGAATAACCAAACGCATAAACAGTTTAAACATCTGCTATTGACTTACATTACACAAGATCATTGAACACAAACACTACACAGCCACTGCAAAGCCATTTAACGCACTGCCAAAATAAATCAACTGAACACAAAATATCACATAATTATATATCACTGGTTCTGCATATAAAGGCTTCCTGCAATGTCCTGTGTAAGTCGCTGAATATTAAAATGATATTTGTTTATTTTAATTAACACTGAAACACTAATAACATTCATTCAGCATCAACAGTCATTGTGGCTCAGCTCCGATATAATGCTAAAAAACAGAAATTCTTCCAGCATTTTCATGCCATTGCAAACCTGTAAGACCTGTCTTCTTAGTTTCTGAGGAACAAAAAATATATATATGTTGAACTATTGGGAACCAAACATCAGTGACACCCCTTAACTCCCATTATAAGGACATAAAACCATCAAAACATTTCTCAAAATATCTTCTTTTGTGGTCCACAGGAAGCAAAAACTAATGTAGGTTTGGAATGACATGAAAGCGAGTAACTGATGGAGGGAGTTTCATTTTAGGGTGAACTATCACTGTAATATTTAGTGTTAGTGTTTTGCCATTGCACAGCAAACATGTTTGAATTCTCACAGCCTGGCTGAGAAGCTGGTGGCAGGTGTCAGGAATTATAACGCTCATGCACTGAATAATGGTGTAGTACACGCTTCAGGCAGACCCTCAGCACAAGTGTCACCGCACAGACATGCCAAAGTCCGTTTGAGCAGAACCCGCAGCCATTCTTTTTGGACCAGCACCTGGTTTTGATGGCCTGCCAGGTGACTCTTACAGGAACTTCAGGACAACACTGAGGTCTGACCTACACAAGAGTTTAATGGTTTATATAAGCAACGAAACAGCTGCACTCATGTTGTTGCGTCTGTGAAAGAAAAGCAATTTTCAGCACTCGAGAAGGTCAGTTTCTTCACTCTGCTTTCATTATACAACACTTTCAAAAACATGTCTGTGATGGACTGGAACCCTCCATGAACGCTGACAAAAGGGGCGGAGTTTCACTCAGTGGTTAAGGTGCAATGACAGTGTCTAGACAACTACACAGTTTGGCTATAGAGGGTCTATTATGTAGGTGGTTTGATTGATCTGTACAGCCAGGGCAAAGGCCTTCTAAATACTGTCTGCTCAGCAGCTCTTAAAGAGACACAGATTGTTAAGGAAAGTGACAGCCTGGACCTCCTTAGAACATTTGTTCTGGTTACAGGAAGATAAAATACATTGATCTAGCTATATGCTGCATGTCACAGCGGGCGAACAGCGGCTTAAAGAGACCTGAACACTATCAACTTATTCATTTTCACTAATGTATCCAAAAAACCTGCATGGATTCTGAAACTCAGAGACACCCGTATAAGAAGCTAAAAATAGAGAAGGATGCCATTGTGTCACACACAGCAACATATAAACATTATACTTCATTACTTTTTGCAATTTATGACCTAAACTTGGTAGTTGGGTAACTAACCAAAATTTTGCCATTGGACAATTCATCAGACAGTCCCGCCCCAAACTCATGCCATTGGTTGAGCCAAATGCTGATATTTCAGGTTGGTCTAAATGTCTAAACAAACAGAGCAAACAGTTTAATTGTCCCACAGAACCACAGTGAATAAACTAGTTCACAGAAATCAGGCTACAAATAGCTTAGGTGTCTTTGCACATTAATAGAATAGAGAGGAATACTTTTAATTTTGCCCTCAACTCCACACACACACACACGCACAACTTTAAAGCAAATCCGTCTGGTATGTTTAAGGGAGAGAGGCGAGACGTCACTAAACCTGACAGGATATACGTTTGAAAAAATGATGCACCCTAATCATCTAGATTTTCAAAGCAACAGCATTATCACAATTACTATTTAATTTAATATATTCTTAATTTAAAAATCATTTATGTGATCCAGATGTGTGTGATTGTCTCTGCTGTGTATGGATGTGTAAATAAAAAACTCATTTTGGGGTCCACAAAGAGAAACAGACACACATACAAACAGACACACACACACGTTGTGTGGCATTCTGGGAAGAGTTTTAGCACTGCAGACATATTTTATGCTCTGTACTGAGAGAAATGATAGCTGATATGTTAATAATAACCGTGAAGTGGAATGATCTAAAAAAGTCACTATATGAGCAAAGGTGATGAAAGAAAGAGAAAAATAAGAAAAGAGGGAGACTGACAGACAGAGATGAATGGACCGAGTGGCCATTAAGGTCCCTGACACATAATTAGCTCTCTTATCACAACCGGTTGGCCCGTTTTTGACTGAGTGTGTGCGTCTGTGTCTGGACAACGTCTTTTAAGAGAAGCGTCTGTCCTGTAGCCCTGCCACGGCCTTCATCTTGATTATAATGATGGTTCTGTCATGTAGCTTCTCATTAACAAATCGTGAAGCCCAACGTTTCTGTTGTTGGCAAACCCATTAAAACACTTTTTTCCGCACAATGCTGTGAGGATCGTTTTTATCACCCGCAGACAAACGACCTCACAATTCATTTCGTCTAGCTTGGAAAACAGAAAAGCAGCGGTTTCTAAATCACACAAAGGTCTGTTTCTCTCTGAGCTCGTCCTTTCTGTATGCTAATTAAGTGATTGGAGATTTCACTGTTGCTATGGCTAACTAAATTACCATTTTATTCTTTGCATAATCAAAACTGGCTGTTTTTAAAAGACTCTTTAAAACACAAAAACTACGCTTGCAAGTTGAGCCCTGGAAAAAGTGTCGGTCATGTTAAAAAAAGGGGGAACGTCTTAGACCCCCTGAGATCTCAAAAATAGGTGGTTCATTATTGTGATACAGAGCAGAAGTACTTTTTCATCTGTAGATGCACATACACGTGAGCGTACTGTACACAGAGCTTAATATTTCTTGGTTTTTATTTCTGTTATGTTCCTTCTAAAGGGCGCCGATGTGAAAATGTCATGTTTGTCTCCTGCCAATAAAATACATTAAGATACATAAGTTTGCACCCGATGATACTTTAGCTGCCTACTGTACTTCTAGACTGAATTCCAATATATGCAGAGAAATGAAATACAGAGATACGCTCTGCTCAAATATTCAAACAATATTCAAAGCTATTAGTTCAGGGGAAGAGATATCCGTTTCCTCAGAGTCACCGTGGTCTCGGCAGAACAGCCTCCATTGATCTTTGCTGCTCTCCACAGTCTCACAGCCAACTTTGCTTGCCCATACAGAAAGTTTAAAGTAGTACATTTATTTTATTTCTAATGAACTTGTATTTGGACCCATAAATAAATCACGCTAATGTGAAAACATCACCTAGCCCCAATTCACACCTCACATTTAACAACTGAGGAATGTGTGCTGGTCTGCCATTTTCTAAAATAGATCAAAAACTGCCGCTTGGACTCTCTTCCCGCAGTGTCGCTCGCTTCCCTGTTTGTTTGTAACGGTCTTACCTTATTTACGCAGCTAAACCAGCATAAACTGGTTTACTGGGCTTTAGCCAGTTTAACTGGTCTCCCACTCTGGCCAAACAGGTGCTTAGCTGGTTTAGCTGCTTGGCAAGTTGACCTCTAAGCCTGACTAACTAAAGCGTGACCAATACCAGCAAACAAACCAGCCTGGGAGACCAGTCAAGACCAGTAAACCAGTCTGAGATATTTTAAGGTCCTGATTCAGCAGAATTTACATGTTCTTAAACAATTTTAAGAACATTTTCCTAACATTTCAGCTAAAGTACAAAAACATTCAAAATATAATTTTAAAAGTTCTACTCATTTTTGAAACATCTAGTTTTTCAGACATTGTATTAACGTCGCTGCTTTGTTATGAGAAAATGATTCAAACTGTTCCAATAACAGCCAGAAGAACGTTTTAGTTATGATATATAAAGCTAAAAACGTCTTACTAACATAAGTGCAGGAACTTTTTTAATAACTTTGGAATTATTTTTGGAAAACATTAGGCAATGTTCTGAGAACGTTCCCCATTAGCTGAGATAATTCAACACTGGTCTTTTCATAAGAGACCTCTTCAGAACGATCCAAATCTAGCCGGTTCCTGCCGTGTGTGTTCCAGAACCTGCAGAAAGCCTCGGGCGCACCATTTTACACAGATATAATAAGTGTCACTTTTATTAAACTGGAAAATGCTCTGAGGTTTCCTGATGTTGAGCCGTCTGCAGCCACAGCTCCTCATCTACCGCTGCAAAAATATCCAACGGCTACAACCTTAAAGTCGCCCTACAGCAGACAACGCCCATTCATCTGCTAAATGCTCCATTAAGATGCTGTACTGAGCCGACATGTAATAATCTCCTTAAATCTCAGGCTGCCGACACCTTCTGATGGTTTATGAGGAAAACTGTTCATTTGGTGTCAAAATCAACAATATGGTGTAATACAGTCAACAGAAAACGTTCTCAGAATGATAGCTAATGTTTTCCAATAGTTCTCTTAAAACATTCTTGCTGTAATGTTGATAGAGCGTTTTTTAATATTATATTTCAGAAGTTAATGGAATGTTTTTAACTAATACAATGTCTAAAATACTGTAATGTTTCTAGAATTTTCAAGAAAAAAGTTGTTTTTGTTACTCAACGAAAACGTCAACGAAACGTTCTTACAACCTAAAATTAGGTAGGAGAATTAGCTGGGGATCCACAATGTGGAGCAAATATCACAGAGAACAAATTGGCTATAGTTCCTCAAACACGCCAGCGGCACGAGATCCTGTGAGCCAGAAATGAGATTATTCTCAGCATCCTAAGGGCTGGATCAGACCTACACACACGCTCTTCATCACGGTTTCTCATAACGTTCAGGAAACATTTCTATCTCTCAGGTGTGAGAACCTCAGGCCACCGTTCTGCTGCTGAGAACTTTGCGAGTGCATCTAAATATTGATGCTGAACGTTAGTTTGGGTTGAGGTTTGTTGGAACATCTCAACATCTCTGTACGTTCCTCTGATTCATCAGCAGTGTACAGGTCAGGATAATATTCAACAGCGAGCTTGAGCACAGCAGATGGAGATGACAACACCTTCATTCTTCTTCAGGCAAAGCATCTGCTTCTCCTGAATACTGCTGCATTCCAAACGCAAGAGAAATGTTTCTGGCCTATCAGTGTCTTAAACGTGGGTGAAACATGCCCTGACGGTGACCCGTCTCACTACACCATCAGACGCAGCTTAGCTGACACACCATTTCGTTTAGTGAGCAGAAATTCACACACCTCTAAAAACTTTTTGCCCTTGACTACAGAATGTCCAGATTTGACTAATTCTTAACATTCATTTTGATGCTTCTTGTTTAATGAAATACCGCAGGCATCTATATTTAAGCTAACAGCCATGGGTTGTCATATAACGTTTCCCTAACGTTAACATTAAATAACAAAAAGGTTAACAACGTTGTTTTGAACGTTCCAAAACTCCTGCAGCTGTAACCTGTTGTCCTCGACTAACATCAATCATAAACCAAAATCATAAACATTTCTGATATATGATTTTTAACATCATTTTTAAAGTTCTACCAACCGTACTGCCAGGACGTTTCTGAGAGAACTTTTAGAGAACGTTAGCCAATGTTCTCAGAACGTTGCCTGTCTGTTGGGTTCCTGGTTAATGAGATACCATACCTCAGACAATGGAGGTATATCTAAGCTCTCACCGCCGCGGCTTATTTTCTACAGTAGAAATTTGCATTAAAATGGCAAAAGGAGGTTTTATTACACTGCACAGATAATGCATAATCAGCGGTGATCTTCTTATGATCCGCGGGAGAATCAGGAGTTACAGCAGCGCTACACACTTTATATCTTGTGCTATATGAGGTATAAAATCTGTCCAACCTTGCAGCTCTGCCCTCAGAGATTTTCACCCAGGTGAATCTGCTTAACTGATTGCTTTTATTCCTTCAAAGGACTAAAATTGCAAGACCTGCTGGACAAAACAGACGTCGTCTGTTTTCTATTAACGCTTGCGACCCACAGAACCGTTCCAGTCCACTCTCATTAAAGTCATTTCCTTTGATTGAAAGGATTTTTAAACGTACCACAGATTGGTAAATATTAGGACCTTAAACTAACACGAACATTTCAGCCTCAACGCAATTAAACGAATTGATTTTACATTGTTGTTGGACGAGATTTTCACCCTCAGAGCAGAATAAAAACACAACGCTACACCTGCGCTAATACAACAGCCCCCGCCTCGCCACAATCCCCAGTAAAGCTCATTACTCTGATCACTGTGGGTTTCGCGCAGGAAAAACTACTCCAACTCGCAGGAAAAGTATTCCATTTTAAATTAATGAGCTCTGAAACCGGAGCTCATTTGCTTCTGTCTCTGAGCCCATTTACGGCTGGAGATCCTCAGAGTTAAATCTCTATGAGGAGGGGAATTGGTAGCAAACGAACAAAAGAAACGGAGAAACCGGGAAGCGCAAGTTAAGAATTAAAAACCGCAGAGTGTTTATTCTGTCTTTCGTCTAACATGCTCTTCCTTTACGTGTAAGTCATTCATTTATGTGGATTATTGCTAGAAAACTAGAAACTATACAGAAATCTGTGTTCGTGTTACGTGTGGCTCTTTCTCACTGCACACGTCTGCGGCGTGTGACGGCTCAGAGACTACCGGAGCTGTTTACGGTCAGCGCTCGTGTTCGTACCGGCTGCACCGCCACACGTTTCACAGAGAAACTCTCCACACTGATTTACTAAACACCGGTACGAACATAATAATAATAAACACCGTGTGCAAAATCCCCATCGTATTTCACAACACTATATACATATATACATCATATACATATACATATATATATATAAAATGTGAAAAAAATATATAATGTATATACATATATATGTATATATACATTTATATACAATGGATAACACTATATAAAACAGCTAAAGACTAAAGCAGCCACAAATCTTTTACTGCACTTGTATGGGTTTTAAATTTGTCTGTGGGCTACAGCACAACACAGCGGGAAACCGCAATAAACACAACAACAAACACAATTAAACCGCACAATATAGGACCATTTAGCCAACTAATCCGTAGTAAAATCAGGAATGTTAATATCGTGGTCTCAGGAAGACAATTTCTCTGCACTTTGTACCTCACAGTTTGTTTCAGAGCAGCTTCAACTTGTCTTTAAACACATCTTTACCTACACATTACTTTCCAGTTTCCACAAGAAAAGCGTTTATTTTGAGACCAGTTTCACCTCATTTAAACATCAGACTAACATCAGACTCCTACCTAACATCAGAATAACATCAGACTAACGTTCATCCTCTCATCGGCTCCTGTAACAGCGTGACGTCAACAAGCACCTCCAACACATCCTGTTTACATCTGTCTGCTCATCATGCAGTGAATCCAGACTCTACTCACCTCTGCCCGGCTGGTCTCCTCTCATCACATTGGTATGTGGGCCACAGACTCTGTAACTGCAGATCCAGGTCCCTATGGTCCTCTAAACCCTGGTTAGCTTCCTGCTGAGACGTCTCCATGGTTCCTTGAGATGACACCTCTGGTTTCCTGTCTTCTGAGAACACAAACATAAACACCTGCAACATAAAACAGACAACCTGTTAAAAATCACAGTATCACATTTTCTCTAGTTATCATGATTAAAAGAACATAACAATGCAATATAACAATATTATCACATCTGCTGAAGTTCAAAATAATGCTATCAGTTCATCTTTAATTTTGTTTATTTAGTGTTATCCTTTTTTGGCAAATGAATGACTTTTAAGAGTGGAGAGAGAGAGAGAGAGAGAGAGAGAGAGAGAGAGAGAATGAGAGAGAGAGAGAGAGAGAATGAGAGAGAGAGAGAGAGAGAGAGAGAGAGAGAGAGAGACTGTTGTGAATTATAAGGCTAAATGTTAAATGGTTGCAGTACTGCCACCTGCTGTGTTGGAGTTTCAGCAATATTGTTGCTTTTATTGACTTTTTATTGACAATATTTTAGGGTAACAGTTTTACCAGGAAATATTTAAACAGGACATAAAACTCTTCAAATTCATGGGGTGCTAAATACTTAATGTTTGTTGCCCTTTAGTTTGTAAAAACAAACAAAAAGTTAAAATGATTGTCTGTGGTAATACCACAGATTTTGTAACACAGAGCTTGAGTAAAAACTAGAACGTTCCTTTAACGTTGCAGCAATGATTGCTTTGTGAATCTGTCACGATGTAATGCAGGTTATTAAAGACAGACTCTGTTATTAAAGGATGGGGCCCTTTGGCTAATAACGGATTTGGCCAATCAAACGCTTCATAGGTTAAGAAGGCCCCGCCCCCAGATACCACCTGCCTAGCAATAACAAAAAGTAGCAAATCATGATTCACTGATGTAAACTAAACGCTATTGGCTGTTAAAAATAAACAGACTTAATGCATTACAAGTTCCTGTTTCAAAAGGAAATTCATCAACACAGAATTTCACTGGGACCTTTAAGATCTCTTTAAAACACTGGTGAAGCGTTTTAAACTTTATTAACGCTTCTGAGAGAATCTTTCCATTTAAACTTAAAGGCACAGAAGCAAAACAAAACTGAAACTAAGATAAGTTCAGTATGTTTAACTGTAAACATCAGAGGTGGAAAATTATTATCATATGTATGTTTTCTTTGGTCTTCAGGGAGGAAAAGGACTATTTTAAAAAATGAATGTTTCCAGCCCGTCATCGTGGTCAAACTGCTGTCATAACGTACTGATAACATGCGTCACACGTCAATCTTTTCATGCGATCTGACGCAACACTTAAACGCTGCACCACTTACCAAATTAACCGCATTGTCACCGAAAGTCAATTATGGGGAAGAGAGAAACAACAGAAGAGTGAGTGTGAGAGAGAGAGAGATGGACACCCAGCAGGACAGAATGATAACAAAGATCATTTTTAATGATGGCTTTTTCTTCTAATGAATTAACGTCTTTAATTAATGTGTTTACAACAGTGAGGAAAATTTAAGAGGTGCTGTCCTGGCAGCTGGATGGAGGAGGAACGGCTGTGTGTGTGTG
>JBAJNP010013748.1:0-11769 GCA_036877545.1 Yasuhikotakia modesta | reverse complement strand
TGTGCTGCAGGTATATGATGGGGGTGCGGTTGGCGGGTCGAGACCACTCATTCATGGATGATGGCTATCAAGTGAACCCCAAGCTGGTCATCATTGTCCTGAACACACAGAGAGACTGGGAGAAGGTGAGACTCAGCCCTTCATCTTTCCCCCCTTTCATTCTCTTCCTCAGCTGTGCCTGTAAGCGGCTTCAGGAATAATCTGTTTCTAGCTGTAAGCTTTTATTGAGGCAGTCGGTGAACAGACAGCGTCCGTCACTGTTAGAGGAAAAAACATTTCATTTTTACTTCCCTGGAGTTTGTGTGAATGCATTAAGACTTCAAACATTGTTTACTCAAGCCTCATATTAACCCAATGATTCATTTATTTATTACTAAATTATTTCCTGCAATAAAGGCAAATATGTCTCTGTCACACTGTAACCTGCAACAACTTCTGTTTCTATTTGTTTGTATTTTTACTATTAACAAAAAAAACATTTTCTTTACAATCATCTTTTCTGTGCAGCTAATGAGCGTCACACGCTGGTGTTACGTGTGTTTGCTCACTCAGGTGAGTCCTCTGAGGTGTATTCTGATGACCCCTGCAGTGTGTGAACACACATCAAAACTCTGTGGTGATTGTAAGACGTGTAACTAGCGGATCACATGATAAAAAAACGGAGCAGCCGCGCTCAGTGATAGCTTGTGTGATAGTAGTGTGTTGTGTTTTCTGAATCACACACACTGTTTCTCTACGCAGGAACTCTTAACAATCACTCCTAACAATCAAACGTTAACATTGATATATAAATATGAACTGTGTTCAATTGACATACTAACAATTCTGTGATGGGATGGCACAAATAATATAGTGTTTGTAGTGTCTTCCTTTGATATCTCTCTTAAAGGTTTATGAGTCTGGTAACTGCTTCATTCTAACTGTGTTTGATTATATGAGCGCTTGCATTTTATTATCAGCGATCAGCCTTCATCTTTTCTTTTTGTCTGACCACAATCAAACAAACCTGTGACTGAATCTTCTCTGGATATCTGAATGAAAGATCCTTGTTCATTTGTGTCTGCAGATGGGACGATGGGAAAACCACACACTGAAGCTGAAGTTTCCTGTGTGGCCGCGTTATAACTCCTTTGGAGACACAGAGGCGGATGAGAACCACTTGAACATTGTGACTCTAGAGGAGAGACCCTTTGTGATTGTGGATGATGTGGATATTATGACAGGAACCTGCGTGAGGAACTCGGTTCCATGCAGGAAACACATTAAAGAGTGAGTTTCATTACCACAGCTTTAAAGAACTGGCATGTTCTTTAACCCGGAGAGGCTTTTTTGCCGGGAAATACTGGACTTATTTGCTCTCTGATGCAGTTAAGCCTCAGACTTTGGTCTTTTGGGATGTTGTATTGGGGATTTATTTGGGGTTCCACACAGGATAAATGTGTATCTTATGTTTATAACAGTAACTCTGTATGTACTACAGCAACACAACAGAGGGCTCCTACATCAAAAAGTGCTGCAAGGGCTTTTGTATCGACATCCTGAAAAAGATTGCCAGGAATGTCAAATTCACCTACGACCTTTACCTGGTCACCAACGGCAAACACGGCAAGAAGATTAACAATGTGTGGAACGGCATGGTGGGAGAGGTTTGTAGCCCTGCAACTGATCAGTACTGACTAACTTTATACAGTGAACACACAGTAAATCTGTCTGTCTGATTTAACTTCTGTATATGTGTTGTCTGACTCGTGTTTTTTCTCTGCTCTGCAGGTTGTGTATAAGAAAGCAGTGATGGCCGTTGGCTCATTGACAATAAATGAGGAACGCTCCGAGGCCATCGACTTCTCCGTCCCGTTTGTGGAGACGGGAATCAGTGTGATGGTGTCCCGTAGCAACGGGACAGTTTCACCCTCTGCGTTTCTAGGTAACAGATGAAGTGATATGATTGAATTCCCAGCCGTGTTTTTATCTCTGAGTCTCTCTCTCAGAACCCTTCAGCGCTTCAGTGTGGGTGATGATGTTCGTCATGTTACTCATCGTCACGGCAATCGCTGTCTTCCTCTTTGAGTTCATCAGTCCGCTCGGTTTCAACAGAAATCTGGCGCAGGGCAAAGGTAAAAACTCAAACCTCAGCCGATGTTTCAGATGTAACATCACAACTCTGAACATTAAAAACAGCCACAGCTGTAAGAACTTCCTGCTTGTTCCTCATGGAGTTACTCTTCTCCAGACCCTCACGGACCCTCCTTCACCATCGGTAAGGCCATCTGGCTGCTGTGGGGTCTGGTGTTCAACAACTCTGTGCCGGTGCAGAACCCCAGAGGCACCACCAGTAAATTCATTGTGTCTGTTTGGGCCTTTTTCGCTGTGATCTTTCTGGCCAGCTACACGGCCAACCTGGCTGCCTTCATGATACAGGAGGAGTTTGTGGACCAGGTCACGGGCCTCAGTGATAGAAAGGTAACTGATGGACTGTGTGTCAGTTTTGTAGCCCTCAGAATATAGTGATTTGACTAACTATAGTTGATTCTTTAGCCTGCTAACCATCGACGTAGCATCAGTTAAGCTCAGCTAACTTACTGTACAAAGGGCAGCAAATCTGATAACGTAGCAAACGCCTGATTATGAAGCTAGCATGTCGTATCTTAGATAATGTATTCCAAAAATCCCTTTTTGCAACACAGATAATGGCAATTACACATTGATAATGACCGCGTTTTTCATTTTATTTACAGTTTCAAAGTCCCTATTCGTACTCGCCTCCGTTTCGATTTGGAACGGTTCCCAACGGCAGCACAGAGCGGAACATCAGGAAGAATTATCCAGACATGCACCAGTACATGATCAGATACCATCAGACTGGAGTTCAGGACGCACTGGTCAGCCTCAAAACTGGGTACGGCTGCAAGAAATATAACACGTTAATGCTGTTAAAAGCTTTATTTCAAACTATATTAATCATATTATATGACATGTCTATATGACATTGCTTTTTATTAGAGCCACAGACCACATATACAGAGGGGTTCAACATCTGCTTACAATAATGTTTGTAATTAATTTGTGTATATTATCAGTATAATATTTTGTTAGCATTTGATGTTTGTGGTTTATTGGCGGCATGCACTGACGCTAGCATGAACACAAAAAAATGTTATTTGAATGTTCTACATAACATTTGGTTATGAAAACACTCTACTGAGAATTAAATAACATTTTCATATAATGTTACAAAAATTGTTCTACTAAATGTTACTGCAAAAAGCTCAAGAGAACTTTCAAAGAATGTTTTAAATATTCCTCATTCTTATTTGATAATGTTCCTTTTTTAATACTACTATTTTTTTTTATCCTAACTTGTTCTTTAGGGTATAAATCTATGTTGAGATGTGAGTTAAGCTGCACACGTGTTCTACAAATATAAATGCTGGTTGATATAATGTTGGTTCAGTTGTGTCTCTTTACAGACGTCACTGATTGTGTCTCTCTGAATCCTGCAGGAAACTGGACGCGTTCATATACGACGCTGCTGTGCTGAATTATATGGCGGGACGGGATGACGGCTGTAAGCTGGTGACTATCGGCAGCGGCTACATCTTTGCCACCACAGGATACGGGATCGCCCTGCAGAAGGGGTCTTACTGGAAGCGGCTGGTGGACCTCGCAATACTTGGGATTATTGGAGACGGTATGTTATGTTTGCTGTATTTGATTTAATTCAGATTAAACAGTCCGTGTGAGTTTGTATGTCTGTGTTACTGTGTGTGTCTGTGTTTGTGTGACTGTGTGTGACTGTGTGTGTGTCTGTGTTTGTGTGACTGTGTGTGTGTCTGTGTTTGTGTGACTGTGTGTGACTGTGTGTGTGTCTGTTTGTGTGACTGTGTGTGTGTCTGTGTGACTGTGAGTGTGTGTGTGAGTGTGTGTGACTGTGTGTGTGTGTAACTGTGTGTGTGTCTGTGTGTGTGTGAATGTGTGTGTGCGTGTCTGTGTGACTGTGTGTGTGTTTGTGTGGCTGTGTGTGTGTGTGTGTGTTTGTGTGACTGTGTGTGTGTGTGACTGTGTGTGTGTGTTTGTGTAGGTGAAATGGAGGAACTGGAGGCTCAGTGGCTCACAGGCATCTGTCATAATGAGAAGAATGAGGTGATGAGCAGTCAGCTGGATGTGGATAACATGGCTGGTGTTTTCTACATGCTAGCGGCGGCCATGGCTCTGTCGCTAATTACTTTTGTCTGGGAGCATCTCTTCTACTGGAGGCTGCGTTACTGTTTCACCGGACTGTGTTCCGGTCGGCCAGGCATCCTCTTCACCATCAGCAGGGTACGTACCGTTAATGCTACGCTAAATTAACTGGAGAGATTTAGTCGCTGAGGGCTGCCGTTATCTTGAGGTATTTTCTGTGTAACATGGTCTGTTTGCCGCAGTCTTCTAAAGCCACCATTTACCATTTATGTGCTTACAAACGTAATAAGCCACAGCTTATATAACCGAATGTAGAAAGAGCTCTAAAATACAGTTATAGGTCATGGTTGTGTCACAGAATAACGTATCATTTTATTCTGTCTGTTTACAGTGTTTATCTGTAACTGTAACAGCAGGAAAAATGTTGAGAGATAATGTGCTGATGTTAAATTCTGGACTAAAGATCTCTCCTTTATCATCTGCCTCCGGCTCACAGGGGATCTGGAGCTGTGTTCACGGGGTTCACATCGAGATGAAGAAATCACCAGTGCTGGACTTCAGTCCACAGGCCAACATGTTGCATCTTCTGAAATCTGCAAAAGAAATCACCACTCTAGGAGTTACGTCACCCAAGTGCCCTGCCAGTGTTCTCCCGAATTCCTCAGGCCTGCTGGATCTTATGGGCGGAGGAAAAGGCAACAACCTGTCACAGAAAAATGCAGCCTATAGCAACGCCAGCACCACGCTTAGCAACCGTCTCAAAGAGCCACTTAATAACACTCTGTTGCCAGGGCAACGTGCCCTGAGCCTGACGGATGCTCAGCCAGGTGTTGCTGGAAACGGAGGCGGGGACGAGGCGGCACAACCTCCCGCTTCCAAACCGCGTGCTCTGTGGAAAAAATCGGTTGAGACGTTACGACAGACGCAAGGCCCAGAGGAGAACTCCCCTCCGATCGACACGCCGCAAACCGAGACGCTACCTATGAAGAGCCAGCGGTACTTACCAGAGGACACGCCTGCCCGCACCGACGGCTCCGACTGCTCAGGCCGAGCGGACGTGCAAAAGCAGCCCAAGTTAAAAGAGACGCTGAGAAAGCGAAACCGCCTCCCACGAGACCTGAGCGACGTGGAGCTTTCAACACTGCGCAGTCAGCCCAGCCAGCAGAGCAACCACAGCGCCCAGATCTTCTCTCAGAGCAGTCAGGGGAGTCACATATACACCATCGACTCCATCGACCAGGAGCACGGACTACACTACCCAGATATCTTCAGCGATCAGCGTGACGACAACCACCGCCCACCCTCTTCCTCTGAGCAACAGCCAATCATACAGCTCAACAGCAATCTGCTGTCCCAGGCCCACCAACCAGATGTGATGCAAACCGCTAAGGATAAAAAATACAACACGTATGGAAAGCCCGGGGCAGGAGGCGTGATCGCTGCTGGACCCGGTTCTGCTCAGGATCCACGACAGACGCACTGTCGCAGCTGCCTGTCAAAGGTGTCCAGTTTTTCTGGGCTTTACACCGTCCGGTCCCCTCAGTACCGCTGCGACGCCTGTCTGCACTCTGCAAACCTCTACAACATCAGTGAAGATCACTTCCTCCACCCAGACGGTAGGGAGGTGAGAGGCGGGAGTGTTGACAGGGCCTTTTCTCCGTATCTCCCCCAGCCTGACGCCTCCTTCACAGCTTATCTTCCCCAGAGCGACCAGGAGGGCGACGGTCTTATTAGCCACTACCAGAATGAAGTCATCATTCGCCAGCACTCTTATGAGAACCTGCCTCAGAAGAGTTCTTCACGACGCGTCAGTCTGCAGGACTGCGCTCCATATGCTAACGCTTCCTCCTCTTACGCTAATGCTAACACTTTGCTCCCAGACCAGCTCCTGAAACACCCGTCGGCCCACCTGAACCACACGCTCGCGGGGGGGCCCGTCAGTGAACTTGGGATTGGACGTCGCAGCAAGTCCATGTACCCCAACCGTCCGACAGAAAACCCTTTCCTCCAGACGCTGCGTGACGACCAGCGTCTCGCTCACGGCCGCAGCTCCACAGACATTTACAAGCAGCTGGTGCCACTCACATTAGGCCAGGCCGACAGCAACATGCTCACCGTGGGGCTGACGGCCCCTGACCTGTATTACACAGAGCATGTCATGCCTTATGTAGCCCCTCCCCCTGTTGGCATGTACGCCGCCCCCAGAGCGCTGAGCGCGGGGGGCGCCCGGCGTGTCTTCAAGATGCCAAGCATGGAGTCGGATGTCTGATAGGAAGCGTGAGAGCGAGGATAAAAACTCATGCATGGATACTGCCACTGGGATGCGGTTTGTAAAGCTTTAAACTGTAAGGCAGGAATGTTTGAATATATGGACTGTGTGAACAAACATCAGTTCAGAGTTCCATCAGGTCTTCCAGAAAACATCTCAGATGGTGGCAGAACGTTTCTGCCTTACAGAGGAGCGACAGCGGGACAGGCGGCTCCAAAGAGTTTCACACAACATGAGCATCAAACATTTTGCACTGTTACACACACAGAAAGAGGCACAACTGATCTCAGATCTGAGAAAGAAGACAGTTAAACAGAGTCTGTCTTAAACAGAAATGAAAACATTAAAAATGACCCTGATGCACATGCACTGAAATCTTTAATTGCTTAGTAACTCTGAACATGACTGAGTTTTTTTAAAAGCCAAAACGTGTTCAGACAGCTTATATATGCATGTACAAATGCATTTCAGTGGCACAAAGTTGAAAGATGCCGTTTCTGTGACAGATGCACTGAATGATCAGTCATGAGTAAAATATGTGTCATGAAATACCTGAGAGAATTTCAGAGCTAGAAAACAGGGACACATGGGACCTGCGGTTGCTCAGACGTGTTTGTATATTTGATAACGTTGTTTTACGTCACCCCGCTCGCAACACAACAGTGCAGTGAAGTGTCAGTGTTCATTCTCCTGACTCTACTCCTGTAGACCTCAACACTACTGAACACATGAGAGTCTCAGTCTCATACACTGCCACATATTTGAAAAGGTCTGTGAAGTTTTTTATCTGTTGTCTTTTACAAAATACTAACAGGATGAAAGGAAGAGATTGTGTGTTTAATGGTCAGAGGAACAAACATCTCGTGATGTTGAGCACTGAAACACTCCTGTCTGCCTCAGACACACAAACACTTCCTGTACGATACGACACACACTTCACACTTTAGTTCTTTTGAAATATATTTGTTTCAGCGATATGCACAATATCAGGTTGCAATATTATATTTATGTATGAAATTTCCTAGTTTTCTTATTTATTAGTTTATATGTGGATTTAATTTATAAATGTAATTTAATTGCATATATATATTTGAGAAGAAAATGAGAGCAGCATGTTAATCTCTCTTTGATTTTGATGTGAATGGGACGGTATGTTTACAGTTAATGTGACGTTCTGAATTCATCTCATGTGATTTTGATTCTCAGTTTAATACAAACATAAAACTGTGGTTTAAAACTGTAAACTGCCTCATGTGTTTCTTCAGTTACACACACACACTGTTAACAGTAACAGGGAAACACACTGAGTGTCTCATTTTTTGTGTTCTCTCTCTCTCTTCTCCTGCCGTGACCTGGAGACTGATTGAACTCGCTCATCTTCAGGGCATCTCTCTCCTGTTTTTGCCCCTGCAGGAGAAACTGAAAGAGTTTTAGTTCTGCCCACCCTTCTTGAATCCTTCCCTCACACCCTAATGAGGTAGCGATGAGATGTGAGGACACACAAATAGAAACAGAGACACTCAGGTCGTGTATTTATCCTGTGCTCCATATCTGCCTGTAATCATCTCAGTGCAGCGGGTTCAGCGTTTACACCCTCACAGACGCTCAGATGAGCCTAATAAACACACACGAGATGCAGTGATATCAACATCTCCTCTCTAGACACCATCCAAACCCAAAACACTGAAGATTTCATGTCAGGAGTTCATGGGTTTGTGGCTGTGCTTTATGCAACCAGTACATTTTTACTTACAGGTCGACTTTACCTGAATAAATCTGTTTGCACATTTACCTGTTTAGACTCATCCTGATTGTTCCTCGTGGTTCATTATAATTTCATAATGTTTGAGAAAGTCAGTGTGAACTTCTTTCACAACTGTATTTTGCCTTCATGAAACACAAGAGGTGATAAACCGTCAGTGAGTGACAGAACTTTCCTATAGACGTGTCAGCGTTCCTCAGTTCCTCTCGACTGAACATCAGATAATGGCATCAGTGTGACACTCATGTTGGGGTGAAGAATCTTTAAAAAAAGTTTCTACATCTAAAGAAAAGCGTCATACATCTGTGTTTCAGGTCTGTCATGTTTTCTGTGGGTTTTAGTGAAATAATGGCACTGAAGATGAGATACAAACATACGACTGCACACTGGAGTTCTGGCAGATCAGAACAACTTTGTGTATTTACTTGTTTTCTGTCATGTCTAGTTGCCAAATAAGCCTGACAAATGTGACATCCGCTGGCACAGCAGTGAGCTGAGGAAACAAGCAGTTTAAATCCTGTGCTGAACAGTGAGTGTTCAGCAAACATTCAACCAATGTTGCAAACATTTAACATCAAACGTTCAGATAACATTAAAAGCCTTTCTTTAAAAATGTAATGTCATGCCAACCAGTGTTAATTGAATGATTAAAATTGTTTTTATAAGTTTGTGTATTGAATGTTTTCCTGCATGAAACAAACAGGCAGGTTTTTTACCTGTATAATAAACATGGAGAATGGATTTAATTGTAGGATGTTAATAACAATAATCTCTTTTCTTTCAAAGTGAAAAGCAATAAAACTTAAACCTGCCTTGACAAAACCGCAGCAGAAAACGACACAAACGACAGAACATCTTAGTTAATCTTTTGCTTCATGATGGTTTCAGATGCTTTGGTCAGAAGCAGGAGAGATGATGTTATTTCTGCACTGAATGTTTCTCTGTGTTTCAGATCTCAGTGGATGTGACCTGCAATGTCTGTAATGACAGTATTAGTGTAAGTACACAAGTGTTTGATTTAAACTCTATAACTCAGATGATTTCATAATGAATGTTGACATTCACCTTTACATTTCATGAAACATGTCTAGTGAGTGTAACGCTGCATTTATATATTTAAAAACAAACTTGGTGTTCAGGTTAGCTGTGTGTTCAGGTTAGCTGTGTGTTCAGGTTAGTTGTGTGTTCAGGTTAGCTGTGTGTTCAGGTTAGCTGTGTGTTCAGGTTAGTTGTGTGTTCAGGTTAGTTGTGTGTTCAGGTTAGCTGTGTGTTCAGGTTAGTTGTGTGTTCAGGTTAGCTGTGTGTTCAGGTTAGCTGTGTATAGGTAGATCTGTATTCTCACATTTATCTAAAAAATGAAAAAATATTGGATATTTGGATGTTTTTTCTTGCTGTTTTTTGTTTTACATGTGATGATTTTGAAATCTGATTGAGGAACATGTTTATCCGTTGAAATGTGTGTGTGGGTTAAAGAGAGAGAGCCAGGAGTCACTTTTGATGGATTTAATCTGCTGTGAGTGTGTGTGAGAGAGAGAGTTTGTGTGTTAAACGAGGAAGGAGAAACAGATGATGGTGAGGGATCTGGGTTGCGGTTAGAGGAATCAGTGTGTGTTTGTGTGTGTGTGTGTCATTGTGTTTGTGTATTTCTGAGCTTTTGCCAGAAGAGCGCGCTCTGCCTACACACAGAACAGCCCATGAAAATTCATAAGAGCCCGACGCCTCCTCGCCAATACTAAAAATATAGAAAAGATCGCTGGAGGAGAGAGAGAGAGCAAAACACACACACACATGTGGAGTCTCAACCTCTAATGAGTGTGTGTGTGTCTGTGTGTGTGTGTGTGTGTGTGTTTACATTTAGGCCTTCAAATGTGGTGTGACAGGCAGAAATTTCTCATCACATTATGGTGAATAGATTCTAAATAGGTTCTTCTGTGAGGATCTGAAAGCCAACCCAGAATAATTGATTCTGAATGGATAAATATCACGTTTGACTTTGACTCCTGTGGAAGATCCATTTAACTGTCCAAGTTAAATAAGGAACTGAGTTTAAAGAGTTTCCGCTGTGATTGTGTGAAAACTCACTCATGAAGGCGCTTGGGATGGAAAGTGCACAAATAGAGCAACATTATGACTCTAAAACAGCAAATGGAAGCTGTTTATGCTGATGAGTTTTATTTACAGTACAATGAAAGATGAATAGTGTGGAATGAGTTTTTGTCTGAAAGTGTTTGTGTGAAATGGTTTAACAGTCCAACTGGATGAGGAAAAACAGCTGAATCTGTATAAATGTATGAAGAACTCATCGACACGTCAATATTTCTGCTAGTTCTGGGGTAAATAAACAGAAGAAGTTCATGAGTCTCTAACATGCGTGAGACAGGAAAGGATGTGCTGTTGTTCAGTGGGAATGTGTGGAGCTTAACACAGGTCCGTCCTGCATGTTTAATTCATGCCCAGCATTAGAAGTGAATGTTTTAATGTGATGTGTTAACATTTAATAAACGTCTCCAGAGCGCTAGCTTGAGTGTGATGATGTCATCCTCCACATTTAGACATTATCATTGTTATGTGTTGTTAGCAGCTTTTGTACCTGTGCTGCTTTTTCAAATATGTTTATGTGATGTTATTTTTGTCTGAGTCAGACTCCAGCATGAACCCCTACAATAGCTCCCTAACCAGAGAATGTTCTCAGAACATTGGCTAATGTTCTCTAAAGGTTTTCAAATGTTATCAAAACGTTCTGCAGTAAGTGCAGTAAGATTATTGTTAATATTACAACTCATATAAAAAATGTTTTAAGTATTTATTGGAGCGTTACACAATAAAATAAATGAATGGTGTGAAATATGAATTTAAAATCTAATTTGAATTTAAATAACTAAGCAATAACGTTAATACAATGTCTATAAAACTGGATGTTTTGAATATTCCTAGAACTTTTAAAATAGCATTTGTAATTTAAGGAAACCTTTGTACAAGCTGAAGTCATTTTAGATTTTATCTTTATAAATGCATCAAGTGTTTGTTCTTGAAACAGATCTGGAGACGCTGAAGCCTCGGGGTCTCGCTGGGGTCAGAGTTTGTGCTGCAGACCCTCAGATGTGAGAGGAACAGAAACATTTGTGTGCAGCTGGATGGATGACAGAAGCCTGGAGTGAAAGATGGAGAGAGAGAGAGAAAGGTAAAGCCATCGGTTAGTTAAAGAAAATCTGTTGTTACTAAATTAAAATTCATCCTCATTTTTCCAAACATGTTTCATCTAGAAACCTTGCATAGCATCCATACAGTAGCTCATGTCCTGCATTCATTCTCCAGCATCATCGTAGTTTTGTGTCTGAATTTGAAATGGTTGCAGTTATTTGAGTTTCATTTGTGATTGAACACATGCAGCATCAACAGACACAGTGCAGCGCTGCCACTCGTCTTATGACAGCCTCAGTCCCCATTGATTTCACAGCAGCCGGGACACTGTGCTTAAAATCCCATGTTGTGTTTCATGAGAAATGTCAGGATGAGTGACAGTGTGTGTGTGTGTGTGAGAGAGAGAGAGTGTGTGTGT
>JBAJNP010013747.1:0-11769 GCA_036877545.1 Yasuhikotakia modesta | reverse complement strand
TCAGGTAGGAGCGAAACCATTGTAAAGCCTGCCCATGGATGCCGATGTAGTTTTGTAGACGGTCTAACAATATGTCATGGTCTATGGTATCGAATGCCACGCTAAGGTCGAGTAGGACTAGTAAGGAGACGTAGCCTTTAAATTAATTCGGTCTGGAATATTTCACAAATGTTATTGCTATGCAAAAAGGCATGTAGTTGTTTGGATACAACCTTTTCTAATATTTTTGATGCAAATGGGACGTTTGAAATTGGTCTGTAATTTGCTAACTCATTCGGGTCGCTGTTAGGTTTTTTTAAGATAGGTTTTATGACTGCCAGTTTAAATGTTTAAAACAATATAATACATCACCCACACAAACACAGTATTGAATGAGTAGTAATCATAAATTCACATAAAGCATAAAGAGTTTCTCTTACTTGATCTGCATTTTGTTTTTTTACATGGACTTTGATGCAGTTAACATTGACCTTGATGCATTCTGAGATTGGATTTTCAGCTAGGGTTACATGAGTGCTGTTTTAAATGTTTCTAAAACAAGATACCCTAGCAGGCAGCAAAATAATTTGCATCAGGAGAGTGTCTATAGTTTTGAAATGGAGATAAAGATCTGGAACCTGTGTTGTTCTGCCCTGAGTTTGCAGAATCTGTTGTCTCATGCTTGTAATTCAGAAGCCCATTATTAATTTAATCTGCCATGTGTTTTTTTTACCCAGCTCTTTGTTTGTACTTGAATGGAAAGACCTCATGTTCGCATGTTTAAACTGTTTGTGTTGTTTTGTCCTCCCTGAAAGGACTCGTGTAAACCCTAAACAAATTTGTTGACCCAGATTCACCTTTGTTCCCCCATGATGAACAACAAGCAGACCTGCTCTGTGGAGACCACTGATGCCCACGTGGTTTGGGCACAAGCGATTGTGACGCCAACTATTCACTAGCTATTAGTAACTGTCACAGACTGCAAACTGATTTTCTTTCTATTCATCTGTCATTTCTGTGAGGTTAGAAGCAGATTGCTGTTTTGGGAGAAGCTGTATTTCTGTTGTGGAAATGTCAGAAATCTAACATTTTTTTGTGGTTGCAGTGGCTTGGCATTATGGATGTACTTGGCAGTACTGC
This sequence comes from Yasuhikotakia modesta, assembly GCA_036877545.1. Lineage (NCBI taxonomy): Eukaryota > Metazoa > Chordata > Actinopteri > Cypriniformes > Botiidae > Yasuhikotakia > Yasuhikotakia modesta. The sequence continues at coordinate 10,650 of JBAJNP010013747.1, read as the reverse complement.
TGGTGATGATGATAAAAATTGAATCTGTATTTTTTAATCTTTTGATTGCTATTGATTGCTATTAAACTGCTAATGTGGTCAGATTCATATCAAAAAGGAAAATGTTGGAGAAGAGAATGGGAAATGTATACAGTATGTCTAGAGTATTATATTAATTAGCTGTTAATAATAATAGTGATGATAATAGTAATGCATATTTCAAAGATTTACTGTATTTATCGACACTGTATTTATATTTAACAGAGTTCAAGGTGCTATCAGAGTTCATAGAATATTACGGACGCATAACAAATGCTTGTTCCCCAATGTCAACACTATTGATTAGATGCTGTGTATGTGTCATAAATATTCTTTTATTCTCATTGATCCATTTTTTTCTTAGAATGGTTATACTCCACTTCACATAGCTGCCAAGAAGAATCAGATGGAGATAGCGACCACATTGCTGGAGTATGGAGCTGATACCAATGCCACAACAAGGCAGGGCATCAGCCCACTCCACCTGGCATCCCAGGAGGGCAACGTAGACATGGTCACCCTTCTGCTCGCCCGGGAAGCTGCCATCAATCTGGGAAACAAGGTGATACTTGATTATTTTAGAGACCATTTGAAAGAGAACGTATTTAGAGGATGAAAATATTAAGTGTCAAATATTCTACATAAACATGGAGCTTCAGTTTCTACTTATACAAAATATTATTTAAAATCAGCAACTTATTTACTATTTTTATATATTTGTGATTTTATTGTACACAACTTCTGGTGCCAATTTTGTCTCCTAGTGTGCTGGAAACTAATTGTTATATTAACCATTATATTTTAATATATTGAGTTATTTTTGTGATTATTCTTCTTGACTTGTTTGCTAGTTCTTGTGAGCTGGCCAAACAACCAGCTGTCTAGCATACTGTTGTTGTATGTAATACAGACTGTGTAAAATGTTCCCAATAGTTGTCTTGATAATAGCAAATACCAACTAATTAAAAAGAGTTATACGGAGGTATATGTTGCAGGGGTCAGTGAGGTTAGCAGTGTCAGATGATTATTATTAACAACTAGATCGGTGACAAGTGTGACCTCAGAGCACCTCATGTTTACAGTGAGTTGACATGACAGATGTGTGCAGTATATGTGCAGTCAGTGACTGGTGAATGTATGTTTGTGTCAGAGTGGACTGACTCCGCTGCATTTAGCTGCTCAAGAGGACAAAGTCAATGTGGCCGAGGTGCTGGTTAATCATGGATCCACGATTGACCCTGAGACCAAGGTACACAAACACACATTGTACTGTAGAAACTCACAACATGCATGTTGTGAGCATGTTGTGTTGTAAGAAATATTTAAATTTATTAAATATGATTCAGTCACTATGAATTAAACACATAGACTGTTAGTCACATTTCAAGCATCTATTATTAATTAACTAATGTAAATGTTTAGTTCATAGTGAAAAATGTATTTGTATTATTGGAAACTTTACTTACAGCAGTTACTTGAATTTATTGCATTTGCATTTCTATTTTGAATTATATTCTGAATGGCACAACCCTAATGTCGACATTCAATAGACATATTATTTTTAATGCTGTACAAACTGTATATTCTATCCCCATTCACCAATCGTACCCCTAAACCTAACAATACTTACTGCTGTTTTAGATTTTTATAAAAGATAGTAGTAGGATTTATAAGCTTGTTTTTTCATAGAGATCTAAAAAATGTTGCCATTTGGTCCCTAAGTGAATACCACGACCACACACACACAAACACACAAATACTGTGTGCCCAGTCACTCATTGGTCACTCATGTGTAAACATCAAGTGACCGCTTCAAGGTCGTTCATTGTGAGAGAGTTTGAGGCAGACAGCAGCACATGGGTCGATTCTCAGTACAATGACCCACAGAAATCGTTTCTTGTCAGAGCACATCTCATAGTATGTATAACATGGAGCAAAGAATTATTGTGATGAATTATCTTTTACTGTGAAGTTTAGTAATTCAAAAAAATTAAGGAATTGTTTTTTCATGAGCTGGGTATATAAAGCTAATGTGATTTGTTTACATTACAACTTTTTCCTCTTTTATATAAAAGGAATTTAGCAGTAACCCCCTAAAATGTTTACAGATTTGTGGCTTTTATTACTTCCAATCAACATTATCAACCTCATGAACATGAGGCAAATGAATGTTAACAAAGTGAAATCTTAAAACAACTCACAAGTACAACATCTTAAAGTACTATGTGCATTAAATTGTGTATCACCCAAGTAAATGAGTTAATCGACAGTTAATCGACCCAGGTTATTAAACCATGTAAAAAAAACCTAATTTGAATTATATGAGAATCTGACAATGTGTTTCAGGCATGTTCTGTATATAACGATTACTTTTGAGCAGATCTAGCCATCTAAAGGATAATTTGTGTGTGTGTGCCGCTCTGTTCCGGTTCAGATGGGGTACACACCCCTCCACGTGGCCTGTCACTATGGCAATGTGAAGATGGTGCACTTCCTTTTAAAGAATCAGGCCAAAGTCAATGCCAAAACAAAGGTATATGAAATAATGTCTTTGTAAAGTCACTTAATTTGCTGAAAGATATTTAAAGAGTCTTTCTGGTTACTGGTGTTTTTGAAAATATTGTTTGATCTTCAGAATGGATACACACCTCTTCACCAGGCTGCACAGCAGGGTCACACACACATCATCAATCTACTGCTCCAGCATGGAGCTTCTCCCAATGAGCTGACAGTGGTAAGTAACCATCCACAAACCATTTTATTAGTGGTTTTTAAAAAAATAAGTCATCTAAAAAATTTGGGTGGACCCTTTGGATTTCACCCAATGAGAAACCACCTAGCCACTCCACAGCAGTTTCGAAACAGTGTTAAAGCATTAAGACAACAATGTTGCTGAACAGCCCAGATCAAAATTTATGATTAAATAATAATTGTATTATTATTGTTTTTTCTGTAATCTGCAGAATGGAAACACAGCTTTAGCCATCGCCAGACGTCTGGGTTACATCTCTGTTGTCGACACACTTAAAGTTGTAACCGAGGAGACTCACACTACTGTGGTAAGGGACAGTGTCCTAAAACTCAGCACTGACTATATAAACATGACATTGTACACCAGTGTGATAATTATACCAGAGTAACACGACATAACACTACGTTATAAAGTCTGTATTAAGAGAAAATTGTTTTGAAATAATGTTTTTTAAATACCCTTTCTTTATTTGCAGACGGTGACAGAGAAACATAAAATGAACGTTCCAGAAACAATGAACGAGGTTTTGGACATGTCAGACGATGAAGGTAAGGAATTTCTGTGTCTTATATGATTGTGATATATTGTTTTTACAGTTGTTTTGTTTTTGTGTATTGTGTAAGATTATTTTTGTTCATTATATTATTTCTAATGTTTTTTGATTTAAATGTCACAGTTCGTAGAGCCAATGTTCCTGAAATGCTCAGTGAGGACTATATTTCAGATGTTGAAGAAGGTATATTTTGTTTTGTGTGCTGTTATCTCTCTCCTGGCAAAACTTTGCCCTTTTCACGGTTTCCAACTAATCAGATCTTCAATTTTTGTTGATTGTATATCTTCACAACTTCTGTCTCTGTGTGATATGGCTTTTTTGCAGCTATTGGACAATCACTTTCTCTAATTATTTTCTCTGAATGAAGGCTTGGTTTTGCTGTTCTGTTAAAAACTAAACGTGTAATTGGAGGTGTTTTGTTCAGGGAAAGAGCTTTTGGCAGGTTGAGAACTGGACAGCCATTGGTTCCATTCACTTCTGTTTTGCAAGGGGGTTAGAACACACAGTACAGCAGTGAAAGCTACTGAGTGGAAGTCAGTGTCATGAATAGTAATCTGGTGAATTAGCCTATTTGATTCTAAAACATCAGTGATGTTCCAGGATTTTGATTACATTTGTATTTCTTTTTAAATACGTCCTTAGTATAAAAGTACATATTATGATATACTATGGTATTTGTTAATATAACCTTAGCTTACAGGATTAAATACAGCCAGTGTTTGGGTTATGAGGCTTTTTGCCAGGGCTCTGTGCAGTTGGGTCTTCTAAGTGGTTTGTCACTGCATTGTTATGCAGTTGATAACTACTTCTGATTGGTTGCAAGTGAGTTTCTATGAACAAACACCAATGACTAAGATTAAGTCTATATTATGTATTTAAAAGGTGTGTTTTAGATGATTTTCTATGTTGAGGCTGTGAGGCAGAATCTCAGCAAAGCTCAGACAGTGATAAAAAAAATATGTACATTAAATGCACTACAAGTAAATGACTAAAAGTGTGTATGTCATTAACCAGAAAACTGTTCTCATTAAACGTGTGTGTGTGTGTGTGTGTGTGTGTGTGTTTGTCTGTGTGTGTGTGTGTGTGTGTTTGTGTGTGTGTTTGCAGGATGGTATTTAGTTACTGTAAACTGATATCCCAGCACATTTTGAAAACATCATTAACATAACTGACATGACGTGTTATTTACACATTACTACTGTGCCCAAAATAAACATGGTCACATGAAAACACTCACCAAGTTCCTGTGTGAGTGTTTTAAATTAAATGGATTTCTTTTGTTTGATATTGAAAAGTCAGTTCTGCTTACATAGACAGAGCTGGCAAATGAATGCAAGCGTCTGTTCATGAATGGCAGAAAAACGCTTGCTATAGCTGATGGTGCTGTTGTCTCTCTCTCCCGCTCTCTTTCTGGTTCTCTCTTGTTGGCGGTGTGAAGGAGTTCAGCTCTGTTTACCCAGTATGGGGTGCAGTGCTAATAACTCAGATCCAGGGATTTCCTTCCACACTGCCAAACACATCATTGGCTAACATTAAAAGCCTGATGCCCAAATCCCATGTAAAACTCAATACAACATCAAAATCGACCAGACTTACTTACTTGCACATTCCTGATCCTAGCACAGGTCCCTTATGGTAAATAGTAAAAAAACAATTTGGTCAAAAATCCAGTTTGCATATATGTTTAGTTTGCAGTTGAATCAATCCTTTCAGCTGTATTCAAAGAACCACTTCAGTTTTTGAATGATTTATTAAACCTGCTCAAAAGAATCATTTGTTGATTTCTGAACTGTCAGGCCTGTATTATGCCATTTATGAAGCTGGTTTCAAAACATATAAAATTTGCGATTCCCATGTGGAACAGGATTGTTAGGTCTTGGAGTTTAGACTTTGGCAGCTCAAGAACTCATTAGTGTCAGGGGCCATAATCAGGTGACAGGCAGCTTTTTTCTGTTGGTCTTCTTGTCTGTTTGTTCTGCTGCCTGTGGAAGGTTCTTTTTTTGCCCCTCTGTTGTACAGGCTCTGATTACAGAGAGCACCTCAGGAGCAGCACAAATTACCATAGAAATATGCCCCCTTCCACTTCTATTGTGTCTCACCCCTGCTGGGGCCTGAGGAATGCCAAGATCCAATCACTGTCTAAAGTATTACTTTGCTCCTCTGATGACCTCATGCAGATCAGACACGCTGCAACCCCTCAGCGTCCTGTCAGCCTGTGACCACGGGAGAGTGTGACAGAGGGGTGTGTGAATGCAGAGAGAAACATTGAGATCTCATCGTGCGGATATACACAGTGGGCATGTGGAAGTATTTGTGCAGTGTGGATTTTACTGGATTGAGGAAGTTCAACGTGTAAATTTTGTACAGCTGGAGTTTGGATGAAAGATGGATTTGTCTGCTCAGCAGCGTAAGAGTTCGTTTATTCACTGTGGCTACTTTTTATATTAATTTGATCAAACAGCTCCATATAGCAATTTAGCAGTCCACAAAAGGGAAAAAGCATAGGAAAACTGATATCTGAGTGTGTAGGTTTGCAGAATTTTGACTAAACCACCTATAAAAATAAAAAAAATGATAAGTGTTTGGGTTAATGTAAGGTATTTTAATTATAACTTAGATTTGTACAAAATTAGTGAAGTCTATAGCATATTTTAATTGACAGGTTGCACTAAAAATGCAAAATAGATGTTGTGTGTTATGAGTAAGATTAATGCATAGTTATTGTAATTGACTTATATATGGCCAATATAAGTTTGTGGAACAGTATATCATAATTTTGATAGCTAGATAAATCTGTTTTTCAGGAACTGCTTACTAAAAACTTATTTTGCTGATCTCTAACTTCTGGTATTGTTCATTGAGTGAAAGTTATTATTGTGTAAGAGAATAAACAGACAGTTCATTTGAGGAAATTTCACAATTTAACTTTGCAGATATGTGTGTGTGTGTGTGTGTGTGTGTGTGTGATAAAAGAGAAAGAGTAAAAGTTGCAGTTTTGTGAGGAAGATTTTGGGGAGGGTTGCCAGGACGATCAGTAGCAGAGTGGGGTGGGGGTTTTTGTTGCTGTTGGAATGCTGTTCCCCTCTAATATTTCTCTATTAAATCCAAAATTTTCAGCTCAGTCTGGGCCACGTTCTAGAGTGGAGAAGTCTGATACTTACCTGATTGCACAGCAGCCCAATTAAAAAGCTTCCAAACAGTTTAGTTAGATTTTGTTATAAACCTCTAACCCTTAGTTTTAAGTTTCTGGACATCCGTCATTTTTGCTTGTAGCTGCAGCATGATGTACAATACTAACAAATTTAACGATATGGAAAAGCTGTACTTGAATTTGTCATACTTACAGTTTATTTTTTTCTATAATTTTTAAAATGTAACAGTTCCTCTACTTCATTTAGCAAAGAGTTTGATGAACTAGCACACTTCAGAATCTCAGCAGATGCAGTGTTGCTATATCCTGGAATCTTATTATTCTGACATAATTCTTCAGTGATTAAATGGTATTGAAGTGAGCAAATTTGGACATAGAGACGTGTTGACTTTGTGTGCAGCCAACAGAAACCGTGACGTATGCTGGTTGTCATGACAACAGCAAAGTTACTCAAGGGGAAACTTTTATTTTAAAAAAGAAACAATACCCAAAATGTAAACATACGTAACTAGTGTATTTAAAGTACCACAAGCTGAAAGAAAGTAGAGTTCAGGGCTGTTGTGACGCTATTGTTTGCCAGTCAGAAGACTTGGAATTGCTATCTGACTGTCATTTAAGTTGTTTGGATTGGCCTATTTCAGGTTTGCTGACATGCCTTGGGAGGGTGCGAGTTAAAGAAAGGATTTTGTTCAGTTCTGTATCTGGCAGAGCAACTAAAGTTTGGTGGAAATGAGTGAAATGGCAAACATCACAAAACTGGAACTCCAAAGTTCTGATTTTATAATAAAATGTATCACATGAATTGATGCTATAAAACTTAGTATTTATTTACTATAAAACAGGGTATTTTACAAATACAGGTTAGATCAAGAATGCTATCTATGTATTTGTTTATATATGTTAAAAACCTGCTCTTTCTACACTCACAAATGTTCTTTGCTCAGTTTCTGATCCACTTCTACTGAAGCTGTTTTTGATTCCCTTTTATGTCTGCTCACACATGTTCTACTATAGCTGTTTCTGCCCCACTTAACATCAGCTGTGCTGTAACTTTTTCTGATTCACTTCACTTTAGCTCGGCTATAGTGTCTTTTAACACCAACAGCGGTGTTTCTGCAGTGCAAACAGAGCATATTTGTGTCTCAGATATATGATCTGTTTAAATATTTCCTGCCACAGATGCACTTTAAAAACAGATTTATGGTCACCATGACTTAGCTTAGAAACATGTGTTGATGAGGTTCTCAAGTGCCTTGCTTTCATTTCTTTGCATTTGTTGTATAATTTAAATACAACTTATGAAAGATTGAATGCAGCAGCTGTCAGAAAGATTGAGATTGTTGCGGTACTAACTGTACATCCAGTTATTTATTCTTATAACTATATAAAGTTATATTTGTCTATATAAAGTTACATTGACCCTATTTACTTTCTTAATACATATTTCATGTTTAATTGTGAATTTATTGTATAATGCATATTATTCTGATGTAAAGAAAAGTTGTTGCATATTCACTTCAAAGGCTCAAAGCACTGCATCTCTGACTCTCAGAATGTTGACATTATTCTCTGTGTTCCTGACAGGTGAGGATGCCATGACAGGAGAAACAGATAAGTACCTGGGGCCGCAGGACCTGCGAGAGCTGGGTGATGACTCCCTGCCTCAAGAGGGTTACCTGGGCTTTAGTGTTGGGGCACGTACGGCAAGGTAATGTCCCCATGACCCTTTCACATAATGATAATTACACATCAAGTAGTTTTAAGACCTGTTTCTGGATTAAATAGTAGTTTGTTATTTGTGAATGTTACATGCAATGCATTAATAATTTGGACGGGTATTTGAAATGCTTTGTGTTCAGTCCCTTTAAGGTGTGATTCATAATTTATTCTGCTGTTTTATTGTGACACTTTACCGTAGTTGGATAGATAAATTTGGAATAATTTTAAATTACTTAACTAAGTATAATAAAGGTAGAAATTTGACTAGTTTTGCAGTGCCCAGCTTTTTGTTCCTCGTTCCTTTGTTATCTAAAGGCTGTGCACTCTTTATTTATAGTGTGTGCGGCTTCCTGGTCTCATCTTTTGATTCAGTATCATGTGCTGTTGTTAGAGCGAATGTTTAACCTACATGTAACTGGCTGCAGGGAATTGTCCTCTGAACAAAATACTTTTGACAGTGTTCAATAATCCAAAATGGTTGAGTGAGAATTTGAATTTACAGAGCTAAATGACAGGAAATGACAAGCATGCTCAGAAACTGTGCCTATGAGTTTGTCACAGTCCTTTCTGACATTAATCATTTAAACATGCATTTAATCTTCTGAAAGTAGATTTTCATAGTTAAAGTAAATTAAATTAAAAGTAAATTAATTTTGCCTTCATAAAATACACATTTCACATAGGATTATGCTGTCATTATAATATCAAGGATTATACTTAAAGTATATATAAGGATAATATATGTAATAATATATAAGGATTATACTTAAAGATGATGAGTTAAAAATGTTCTCTATTCCTGTGTAACTTATAGTCAACTATAAGTTACAGATTGTTTTATTATCACAGATAGTATGAGATGATAAATGTGTGGTAAATTTGTTATGCACATATGATAAGTAAATGAGTTCTTCCAATGGTAAGCATTGTAGCTTTGTTGTGCTATATGTTAAATAATTTTTGTATGAGCAGCCTGACACTGCATCACTGGCTTAATAAATGGTCTAAGTGTGTGGCAAGTTTATCTGTTAGTTCAACCAATGCCACGTAAGGGATCATTTGACAAACTCAAACTCTATGAAGAAAGTAGCTATTTTTAAATAACACTGTTTACTTTTGAAGATAAATAAATGTAGGAACTATTGTTATCTGGAGATATAAAGATGTGAACACAAACTTAAGCCTCAACACCTCAATAAAAACACCTCCACGGCCAACTGCAAACTGGTATTGCCTGTCCACTTTTCACCATCCAACCAATCCCTGGTGGATAAAATCTAGTTTACACCCAACATTTTTTTCTTGTCATCATGTAAAAATTCATCACATAACATCAGTTAAATTGTTGTGAATGCTGTTTTGTGTTGAATTTACTTATTAATGGATACAAAGTAGATGAACCAATTCAACTGAATTTCGACCAGCCTCCGTTAGTTCAGCATCTCACTTTGAGAGTCCAGCACAATGCAACTTCAGAGATGAGAGTTTATCTCATTCAAGCGCTGCATTTCTGCTGAAACTCTCTCTTTCTCTGATTTGTTGCCTTCATTTTCCTCTGTTCTTCCTCTTTCTCCACCCCATTCCAAATTCTCACCATAGTCCTAAAGTAAGGTAAGAGGGCATGATGCTTCTGACCCCCCTTCTCTCCTGAGTCATTATGACATGGAACATTGTCCTTACCCGTTTTTCATTTAATGAAAAATTTACATTCTTATTGTTTGTGGACTATGGTTTAATTTAAGATTTTAGGTTTGTGTTGCGTGTTTGCCGTGTATTGGTTTTCCTTTTGTTATTTTCAGGTTTCACAGTAAATATTTGAGTTTTTGTCCCCTGTTACTGTTATAAATAATTTCTTCATGTAGCTTCCAGGGACACATAAGTCACTTTTCCTACCTTGGACTAAACTGTTCTAGTTCCTTTCCGGGCAACTCCAGCTTAGCTGATATGGAGGTGGTTTCATTTTTCACTGTACAGATGATAACTGAGCTTTTTGGAATGCATCTGTCATTGCCTTCATAACACAAACATTAACAGATGGCCTGAGGTGTAAACAATTACGACCATGTTATATAGGATGATCATATATTTCTGTTTCTATGACAACTTTTTACCTGATCTTTATTAAGTAACAGAAAGGGCACATTTGCGTTTATTTTAATGGGATGCGGTTGGCCACCTATGAGAGAAGGCAACATACATACATAACATACATAACCGTTCCTTACCGTTCTTAGAATCGTTTAGCCAAAAGATGGGAAAGTGACTATAAAGAAACTCAATCATAAGTTATATCATGTTTCATTGATTCAGGTGCTTGTTTGAATCCATTCAGAAATAGATTCTCCTTTAGCAACAAGCAATCCAGATAATGCTGCAAACTAAGAACTGCCGCGTCATGTGAATTTGTAATTGGACAGAGTCTGAGGGAAAATGTACATAGCTTGGTCTGCATTTATA
>JBAJNP010013746.1:0-11770 GCA_036877545.1 Yasuhikotakia modesta | reverse complement strand
TTATTTATTTATTTTTTTAAATCTTACATCTAGTGGAGGGAGATGCACTTTGCAGTCTTTTCCTGATTTCCGTCTCTGAAGCAGAGAGACGAGAGAACGATTAAAACAATTGATTAAATTCATCATAGTCTTATTGTCACCTAACATATTATGTAACTGCATTTAAAATATATAACTGATAATAAAGTAACAGTCCTGTATTATAACTGCTGCGTGGTGCTCAAAATCACTCACATCATTTTTGGTATAAAACCAAACACAAATTCATCATTAATATTTGTTGAAATTAGTAAAAAAAATGATCATTGTAAATTATTATCCACTGTAAATTACATACTTACTATTCTTTATATATAATATGAATAATGTATAAATATATTAATAACCCCACCTCTGCTCTGAGTCCTTCCTCTAGTTGATCCTGTAAACAGAGACAAATTAAAAAGGTATATTAATATATTTAAAAATATATATTAAAGTGACAGAGATATGAACTGTAAGTTTGTTTTTATCACCAACAGTCTTACCATAGCCTTTTCTTTTGGTCTCTGGAGACGACTCGCTTGAGCTTCCTAAAGTTGATTACATGTTAGTATAAATACTAAAGACTTATAAAACAAACACCTACAAATACATTTCAGCTTTGTTTATTTTTTCTCATCTCTGACTAACCATCGTAGCGGCTGGAATCAGTGGTTACGCGTTTCTTCTCCAGAAACAACGGCGAGATGCAGGAGTCTTTTGTTCTTCTCGTTGTATCAGAAGATTTGGACCTCACCCTCAGCTCTGAGCCTGACCCAAAGGTGCTGCCAAAACCTTCAGAAACACCTCCTGCCCTCCCGCTTATACTCACAGAGGACCCCTCTATCAGATATTCACTGGAGCCCAAACCTAAGTCTGTACTGGCATCACCAGAGGCTGTAACACAGAGGCAGGTCCGATCTTAGCTCTTTTATGACTATATAATGTTTAGTTTATGACTATATAAAGCTCTTTTATGACTATATAATGTTTAGGAAGGTTTAAATTCGGTCTATCTATGTACGTAAATTGTGTACAGAATTAAACCTGAAACTGTTTTAGTATTGTTAAGTTGGCTTACAGGAAAAGAAATAAGAACTGTTTTGGGTTAAAATGTTGCTCTCCAGGCCAGGAGCCCCAGAATTAGTTGACATGCCCTTGCTGGAGGATAAACCGAAGCCCCCTGGGAGTTAAAAAACATAATAAACTGTAGTAATTTTCACATTTAGCACATATTGTAAAAAGACTCTCTTGTGTATTTTTTACAGCCACATTGTGGGTATTTTTCCATAATGTACAAAAAAAGAAACGGGGAAAAATTATAGCCTTAAACATCAAGATCTGTCTGAGGTAACTTACGTGGAGGTAAAGATGTAAGTCTTATGGTTTCAGGAAAGTCTGTTTTTGAAAATACAGGAATGTGTTAAAAATCTGTGGTTTCTTGTTTAGACAAAGAAAAAGCAGGAAAATAAACACTGACTCAACTAGGGATGCCTTTTTGTAACATAACAGAACCACTAGATGGCAAAGCCTTTACAAACCAAAGATTTTCCACAAAGAATTCACAGCAGTTACATAACCTGCAACTCAGTCCAGGAACAAATGTGCTTGTTCAAAACATTCTTACCTTTGTCTCCAAAACTTCCCCCTGAATAGTTCCTATTTTGGCTTAAATCGTCCATTCCATGCTAACTAAGGAGAAAACAAGAATTAATGGGCGTTTTTGTAGTTGTTTTCATACAGCAAATATATTAAACTATTACAAATATCTACAACATGAACTATAATCACTGTGGCTACGGTGTTACTTTACTAATAGCTACAAGCATCATGTAATTTTAGCTTAAAACTTTCTGCATTTGCTAACTTAAGATTAACTATCTTCACGAAACATTCCTGCTGGACCGTGTAAAATGACAACCATGTTTTGAAAGTGAGAACCACAATCTGGAAAACATATGGAGGAGTGTTTTATCTGTTTGTCTGCCTGTTGCTCCCAGCAACCAGTGTTAACAAGAAATGTAATACATTTGTGCTTACAGACAAAATGAAAATTTCTTTGTTTTTTCTTTTTCGTTATGTTCCACTTACATTTCAAGCCAAGAACTTTATAGAATAGAAATCTATACCAAACCACATCCCAAACGCAATAGTTTGAATGTATGAAGAATAATGTTTTAGGGATAACTGTGCAAGTACAATTACAGTCTCATATTTACAGCTCATCTCTGCCACACCCTCCTCACATCTTTAATAACAAACGCAAGGCCAGCTACTAGTTCCCCAAAAACCATGATAAATAAAACAGCTGAACACAATGGATGGTCTCATACACAAACAGTATCTGTATTGTTACCAGTGATTTTCCATGCAAAATCCTTTTGGGATTTGAGTGCGAACCGCTCATTTTAACACACTTTCTCTACAACAGAACAAAACGTTCAAATAATCCAAACCAGATGTTTTAGTTGACCAGTCTTTCAATGTTTAACTGTTTGAAATCGTTACTATTGAGTTTTCACGTTTTGTACTCGTAACAAAACACGTTATCGACACAGTCTGACGCAAATCGTCACAAGATCAGAACGCAAAGATCTGCGATCGTTCATAAACTGAAGTCGTTCCTGAGACGCAACGGATGGATATAACGCACAAAGTTATGAGTTACTTTACAAGCAAGATTATATAACACTAAAGTTTGGCATCTGCAATTAATTACGTGTTTTTCCTCTTTTCCTTTCGGGAACTGAAAAATAGCAAAAGCGTAAAGTACTAAGATGATCCTTTACCTTCGTTCCAGGGAGAGCAGAAGGGTTTTCCTTAATAAAGAGAAACGTCCAGTTACGCGTCCACTGTGGAGTTGTCCGTGAACTTTACCTGTGCAGTATAAATATTGTTGCCCGACTTCTGTTGTGTTCTTTTTTATTTACTTTCTTCTTTTGCATGCAAGTTTCCACAGCACTCCTGGGTTGGATTTTAAACGGAGCCACACCCCTGTCTTACTGCCAGGTACTCACAGACTGACTTTAAAGAGCACAATGCCCTCAGGAATCACAGTTTTATCCATTGTGATTCTGCAGACTCAGGACATCTTCAGACGAAGACAGGTGTGGCTAGACGTATCAGTAACGTCACATCTACTTCACAAAACAACACGCTTCAAATCTTGGGAAGTGGTTTTTTTTTCCACGGTTGGCATAGCAGTGTAAACATGGCAAAGTGTTTTTTTTCTTGAGGGAAGTCTAATGTACATTATAAATCATTATGGATGTTGTTTTATTATGATTTTTGCTGTACTCAGCCCCCAATACTTACAAAACCTATAGATATTTTTAGATCCGTTGCAAAACCGATTTATGCGCTTTTTTCTGAAGTGACGCCCACATTAACTGTCTGGAAACTCAGTTTTCCAAAAGTTTTACTCTGTTTGTGAGGACACGTGGGGGAAAAGCCACTCCATAGAAGTACAGCCAAACTCGTGCATTTCCATAAATAGTTTTTCCTTTGTTCCTCAGGTTTTCTCATGCTTTGTTGTGCAATAGGGATTAAGGTACTGACAGGATTTTTTGGCGTGGCATTGTAGGAGATTTAAACTTAGTCATTACCAGTGTGATTTTTAACTGTGGGAATAGCTAAAGGGGGATTAGTGATATGACTTGGATTTTGTATAACATTCCCAACAATGATGAGATACACAAACAAACCGACTATCCGTGGAGCAAGCATGGACCTTTCCTACAGCTGTCAAAACACGACTATTATCATTTCACTTTTGTGTAAACCGATTAGATGGATTTTTAACCAATATCCATTGTTACAGTCCAACATCCCTCATCTTTACTAGACACATGCGTTCAGGCTTTAAACAACCGTGATGCTCTGATGCATGTTGTGGTATTTATATTACTCAGTATCTATATGAATCACTCTCCCCAGAAAGACTGCTGGATCATAAACAGTTAGGATGTTCCAAACGGGAATGGCATAAACCATCTTTCCCCAAGGAAATATAAAGGCGTTGTTTCTCTGAGATCCATATGCCTTTTTTCATGCATTCCCCCGACCACACCCTGCTGATGGAGAGCAACACGCACACGACTCACAAAAACTTTAACTCTGCCCCAATGCAGCTCCATCTCTCTCACCGCGGACCCCATGCAAACCAGCGCCCATACAAACTAACATCTAAAAGTCTGCCAAAGAGAAGCGCTCTCCGGGTAATAAATAGTTGTAATCGCAAAAAATAAACCATAACAACAGACAAAACATTTCCAAGGGCAATTTTCAGAGTCATGGGATCTCTAAACAAGAAGACTGCACGAATGGACTGAACCACAAAAGAAACTGCCTTCAGGATTATAGGTTTTTCTTTGCCAAAGCGTTTCGTAAACAGAGACTTTGCGCAAAAAATATTCACTGAACATTTTAAGTACATTTGAACAGTTAAACCGCATATTTAACTAAATACATCACTTGACTGTAATGATTCACAGTGTGACTCATGGTATTCAACATCTCCATCTGGTTTTTGACTTGGTACATGGGTGCAGTTAAACTTTCCCAAAAAGTTTAGCCTCAGATTTTTCGCTGCTGTATGAGACCGGAAGATGAATTTGTTCAATCACACCCTGTGCCCTTATGAATTTTTTATTGAGTCAATCCCTGTTTGCCTATTTTCTGCATCCTTATTTCTCTAAGAACTAAACATGTGATCCCACCCTTTCCCCTGAATGCGCTTTAAAGTCACTCCTCCAACACGTGAATACAGTCGGACAGACACCATAATACAATAATTACACCAAACTTTTTGGTCCTGTGACTTCCACACAGGAATTTACATGAATATATATTAGCCACATAAGAATGGCTGTTAAAATGTGAAGAGCCTTATCTGCCTTTTGAAAATTTATTCAATCATTGTTTTTTTACAAGGTAAAATATTCTAGCTTCAAACATTTTTTGTGCTTCCTTATTACTTGTACATATTTTGTCACAAAAGAAAGTTACAGGCTATAGCTCTGTAAACTGCTGACAACACAATAAAACCCCAAGAGTGTTTTTGAAGGGTGTTTTTCATGAATATCCGGGCAATAACACAGACTGTAAATCAATGGAAAACAATAGGAATTTTAAGACTACATTTCCCACCGTTCTTGTTCCTCAATACCAGAACGGAAATGACGACAGCAGTAGTGGACCAATTTTAAACAACATAGCTAAAGCTTTTTCAATGCAGAGTTTACATTAAATTTCTCACATGAGCGGTTTATAAAATGGTGATTATCATCCTGTTTCTTTGCAGTTATACATCATACTTTAGATCAGCAGAGCATTGAGAATTTGTTTGTTTTCCCCTGGTTTCAGGGTGAAAAAAAATCCGAATTAATTGCATTTTTACTTGATTGATAGTTTTTCCTCTCTCCCTTTATTTTTCTTTTCTTGCAGAGCTGCAGAGACTAAAAGAGAATGGAGATCTTGTCCAGTCTGTGCTGTATGAACTACAGAATAAACTTCCCACAGAAGGCAAAAAAAGCAATCATTCTTTCCCATCTTATAGATAACTTTATTGCATATGTATTGACTGGACATACGTCCTTTTTGCTAACTGGTTTGCTAACAAAAGTGCCATTTCCCAAACCACATTTCTCAGCAAAATGAAACTGTTTATCTGTTGAGTGTTAATTTTATTATGGTTATTGAACTTTTAATTTATAATACATTTTCTTCTGTTGTCATTTCTGTTGAGCTAAATAATTGTGTTTCAACCGAAATCTGTCATCATAAATCGGTTATGCATCCTGAATCGGTTATAGTGGCAATTGAGAAAGGGCTGGAAAGTTTCTCATGCGCAGTTTCTCCACATCAGCTGTCAGTGAGATAATCTCTTGAGACTGTATTTTGGCTATGTTCACCAGCTCCTTCCTCAGAACGATGTCTTGGTAGCGCTCTTCTGCCTCTCTCTCCTGGTTGTCTGCCATTCCTGAATAAAAGGCAACGGGATTGCGAGATAAAACTTAATTTTACCACCACAGATACATTTTAAGGAGGATTTTAAAGGAGTCAATGATCCTTATTCACAAAACACAGTCAAAATGGATTTCTATGTAAATTGTGTGTAAAACCACAATATTTTCACAATTTATGTATTTTGTTTAGTGGAACCTTTCATGCAAGAACAATTTATGCAGGAATTCATTTTGTGTGTGTTTTATGAACTTTGTGACCTATAAAAATACTAAATGTTAAACTTAATGTTGCAATATAATAAGTCAGTTACCAAAAGCCTCATAAATGTTTCTTCTTTCAGCAACAGTTATCTCCATTTCAGCCACTTGCAAGTCAAGGGCTGCGTTTTTCTCTTGGATTTGTGAAACCTGTCTGTCCAGGTGCTTCGGTTTTAGAGTCTCAACTCTCTTTAGATGAGTCTGGGCAAAGAGATTTGAAAAAAAAAAAGTTTTATGTCTGTCATTACGTTTGATTAATGTAATTTTACAGAATGAATAACTATGCTGAACGCATCTGGCAAAATCTGAGGTTCTTGAAAAGATGTACCTTGTTTTGTAAAGCTATGGTCTTCTCCAAATTGGTGAGCTGACTGGACATCCTGTTGTTATGATTTGTTTCATTCAGGTACTGACACGCAAAGAAACGTAACAAGATTTTAACAATCATTTAAGCACTTAAAGAACAGAAAAGTTCTTTTCTGACCTGCAGAGGTATGTTAATACAGATCTTTGGTCCAAAAACTATAATTATACAAGTCAGAGGTTTCAGATTTATTAACTTTTAAACACTGTTTTTTAAACGTACCATTCTAATAGACACTAAATGAAAGAGTTAAACGCAAATCGAAACCTCTTGAATCTCCTGAGAGATGCGGAGTGTCTTGATATCTCGGACTCTGTTGCTGAGGTACTCCAGCTGGGCTCTTCTTCCATGTTCCATCTCCTGCTGTATGATTTTTCTTCTGAAGTCTTCACACTCCACCATGCTGTTAATCTTCTGATCTCCTAAAGCCTGACAGATACAGCAAGTAACACTTTCATAATCTGTTATTGAATACATTTGGAAATGTGTAGATGGCAAAGCAATATATCCCTTATTAAACATCTGAGATTGAATAAATAAATGGAGTTATTAAAAGACTAAACTTATACCTAGAACTAAATTCTTGTATTATCTTTATTTTTAATCATGTTATCATAATTTTATTTAATTATCAATTGCTCTGTTTATTCACCAACAGAGTGAAATTATTTTTTCATGATTATTTATGTGTCATTTGTTTAATTAATAATTAATGGTGATAATTTAATTGTTTTCCACAGACATCTGCACAGATTGTGAGGGAAACACAATATATTACAGCATGAGCAGTTTTTGAATGGGAAGAAAGATGAGAAAATGTCAGAGTTTCCTCAGTACCCTAATGGTGCTGTTCAGCTCCTCAACAAAACTGCGAGGGATCAGCAGAGCATCTGCGTAATCAGTGATGTCTCCAGCTTCCATATCCACCTGACCTTGCTGAAGAACAATTTGCACCATACAGTCCAATCTGAACATCATCTTCTCCTCGCAGAGGCTAGGAGAACATTATGATGTGGTGAGAGATCTTCTGAAACATCTGAGTAAAAGATGATTTGAAGATTTTAAAATGAACTCAATTGCTTTTCCCACCTATTTAGACCATCAATGAGGTTTTTAATCTCAAGCTGAGCTTTCTCATCCTCATCTGTTCTTCTCTGCAGAAAAGCCTGGACTTCTGCCAAGGCCAGTGCTTTAAGTTTGACCTACAGAAGACAGCATCAAGGAACACATTTAAGCAGCTGAACACCTCGATTTGAGTGACATCAGACTGTGCCATCTTCGTTCTCACCTGATGTTCGCTTTCCACTTTGGCACGTCTAGCCAAGCAAAACCTCTCCCACACAAGCGGATCCAGGCCTTCAGGCATGTTCTCTGTAGCATCCAATTCCTCCATGGCCTTCATCGTCAGAGCGAGTCCCTCTGGTCCTAACTGAGCTCCATCTTTAAACTGGTTATTCTGTGTCTGTAATTTCATCCTCTGAACCCTTTCAATCAACACAGATGTAACCATAACATAAAGGTAAATAATGCAGATGATGAAGTTTCTTCATCTCATGATCTGACCCCTTTGAAACAATACCTGGGCCTGCGTTTGTAAAGCTTATAGAGCTGCTCAATAGTGTGTCCAGGAACGTCATAAAACTCTTTGCGAAATCCTTTGTCGAGAAGCTTTTGAAAAAGGGAAATTATTATATAATGAAAGACCTTGTGGAGAACATAATATAGTAATATATTTGCTCATGTCTGTGACTGACTTTGTCCTCAGCAACTGTGTTGTCATACATGTCTCGAAACTGATCGACAACATCCTTGTACTTTTTTAATTCTTCCCCAATTTCATTCTGTCAGGAAAAAGAAGTGACTCACAACAAAACACTTTGGGCAAAACAGTCTCCCGTAGAAACGGGTTAGCATGCTGCCAAGTTTGTTTTTGGTTGATGGTTTTGTCTTATCATAAAACAGTTTAATTTTCTAAGCATTAAGTGATACTGTTTTATGTTTACAGTAACATTATTTACACGTACAAGGCTGAACAAAAGCAAAATATGTGTATACAAATATCACCTTTATTATTCTTGCTTTTTCAAGTTTATGTCTCAGCTGATTCTCTCTGTTGAGAATTTCTTCCTCTGTTTGAATCGAATGAACCAGATTTGCAATCTTTAGCTCCTCCTGACAGATAAAAACAATGGTTTATAATTACAGTAGCAGATGAACAGTTACCGTACAGAACCGTAAAGAGCTGGGCAGGTCATATAACAGGTGACATGCAGAAATGAAATCTTCTGTATCATCTTACTTGATATATGACCATCTCAGATTTCAGTTTCTTTTCGAACAGCTTTATGAGTCTTTCATCAAAGGTCTGGGTGGCATCTTTAATAGATGTCAGGAGTTTCTTCATTTCTGTCTCTAATGTCTAGGGGAACAGTGAGAGTTCAAAGGGTTCAAAAGGGGTCTGCAGTTGTACAGGGGTTTCATTTTGTTTAAAATGCTAACATAATTGCTAACACACTTTTCTGTACTTCTCTTGCTCCTGACTGAGCTCCTTTGCTTTCTTCTCAAATTCTCTGAAGCTCTTTTTCTCGTCTTCTGTCCATTCTGCCTCAGGTTTAGACATGAACTCGGGCTGAGGTACTTCCTGTAAGTGGAACATATCTTTAAAGTGATTTTTTTCTGCATTCGCTTCTTGGTCGACAGGCTTCCTGTTCAAACTTTCCAGAGTCGTGCCACCTCACCATCCTCAGGATATCCTCTTTTTTGAGCTCCAGAACTCCACCCATCATCACGTTTAGTGCTTGATCTCTCGTGTTGTCAGCCTGCCACGTGATTATACAACAGATGTGATCCAAAACATGAGACTAAATTAAGCATCTATGTAACGTTCTGTATCTGTAGATACAGTATAAACCATATTGCAGTTTAATTAATTGAGCAAATATTATAATTTAAAATGCAATGATCTGCTTAAAGTTGACTAAAGGTACTTCTTAATAAAATGCAATATTCAATAGTATCTTATTTTGGGTTATGAATGGAACTTATACATCGCTTAAAGCGCATCTACAAGTACAGTAATGTCATACCTTAGCTTTAAGCCGCTGGCTTTCTTCCTCCTCTTTTAGTTTTTCTTCTTTTTGCTTCTGCTCTGGGGTGAGATATTTCTCTACCTTGATCTAGAAACACACACAGAAATTTGCCTGTCAGGCTCATTGTTTACAATAATAAATCAAAAGATGAGAGACTGTAATATCTACTGAATTAATTAAAAGAGGTCGGCCAAGACCTGTAGTTGATGTCATGTTAGGACTTGTTACAGACTAGAGGTTTAACAGATGATTGTACAGTAATTTTAAACCGTGATAATCAAGATTTATGTAATAAGTCAGTTGCCAAAAACTTATACTTTAGCCTTGTTTGAAAATACCCTCATGTTTTTGTCCACAGTCTTAATAACAGACTCTTACATGGAGACGCTATTATCCACACTGTCTGTGTTACCTCTGAGTCAGTCACAGTGAGAGCTCTCTCCGGACACTCATTATTGGTCAGAGTGGGCGTCCACAGTGTTTCACTTAGGTCCAGTTCAGCCATAATCTCGGAGACTCGCTTGTTCTTCTCTCTAACCCGGCTGATTTCCTGTTCCTTCTGCTTGTATAGAGCCTCAAATTCTTTGTTAAATGATGTCTTAACTTTGTAGATAACATCCTATATGAAACAGCCATAATTTATAATAAATTACTGCAGGGTGTATTGCAGGGCAGTAGGCTCTGTAACAATTGTACATAGTGAAGGAGAACTAGAGTAGCCGTCACCTTTAGCATAATGACTTGGTTGATTTTCTGCTCTCTGATGTGTAAGTTAAACTGGTTGTGGAGATGAGGGTTAATGCCTCCATACAGATAGCTTAAGCTACCAGAAGCTTCAGGGTTCTCAGTCTTACTGCTCTCTGCTTCCTCCTCTTCCTCATTTTCTTCAGAACCTGTGCTCTTCCCTTCTAGAAGCACTTCTTCTTGGAGCTGTAAAGAAGATTAACTTTTGTTGATTTAACCTCAGTAGACACAAATGCTGTCTGTTGAGCGCTAAAGTAAGTTAAAAAATAAAGAGTATTTGGCTGCTGTTAAGGAAGAATCAAATCCAACATTATTGTTTTATTCATTTACCTGTGAATCTGCCTGTTCAATCTGCCTCATTGCCTCGACCCTGTGAAGCTCTTTGACCTCTTCTTCAGTGCGTTCCTTCATGGGGTAGTTCTTCACCTCATGTTCTGAATGGAAGGCCTGGGGGCAACACAGACACACCAAGACCCTTGGTGACCATATAATGTTTCTACTTATTACAGTTAAGCCAAATTAAAATGGTGGACGTGGATGGTGTTTCAAATAATGAGTATTTCCCTCAGCTTTCTTTTTAGACTACATGCCTTAATAGCTCTTCTGTGGATTTTCATGGAATCCCAGCATTCCCTCCGCAGGACTTCCTTCTGGTAGCACTTAGCCAGATTCTCCATCTCTATCTCCTTCCTCACCTTGAAAAACAGAAATACACAATCACACACAAACACAAAACATACGGTACAGATGCATAGGAAATAAAACTATGCACTGTATTAATACTCACATCCCATAATACTCAAATATTTGCATTGTAATAATAAACTTAAAAACTTGTGTATGTACAATGACGTTTGATTTATCTGGTTATCTGTAAACAGTCCTGGTTACCCTGGTAACCTCCTGCTCCGCCTCGATCTGCTGTCTCTGTTGTTCTTCCACGTCCAGGTTGAATTCCTGTTGCTCAAGTTTATCAATGTCTGCCAGAGTCTCATTTTCCTGCATCATCGTCTGGATCTGTAGTGAGCCAAAGACATTTAAGACAAGCCCTTTCTCAAAGGTGTATGTATGGATACAGTAAAATAACATATATAAGCGTGCGAGTGTGTCTTATATTTCAGAAGTTTTCTTACTGTGTCACGTAAAACCTTTATGTTTCTTCTAAGGCTCTTCTTTGTCTCTGAATACTGCTGAATCTCTTCCTGAAGAACCTTTAAAGACATGAAGACTGTGACCCCAGTTTAGAAGATTAAACACAAGAGGTTTGTGGAAACCATTAATTATTGTAATGTAGAGTCATTTAACAATTTCCATGGCAACATACTGAC
>JBAJNP010013745.1:0-11772 GCA_036877545.1 Yasuhikotakia modesta | reverse complement strand
ACACACACATCCACCTCACACACACCCATCTCACACACACATCCACCTTACACACACACCCACCCATCTCACACACACACATCCACCTTACACACACCTTACACACACATCCACCTCACACACACACACACCCACCTTACACACACCTCACACACACCCATCACACACACACACACACCTCACCCACTCATTATATACATTTGCTGTAATAAAATTGTCCCTTGAGTAAAACTGACAAACATGCTGAAGTGTTCAAACTCAACACATAGAATCCTAAAGAAAGATTTTCCCACTGCCTATGTTTGAATCTAAACTATGACCTTATATGGGAACAATTTTGTCTCCACAGATAAAAGACAGAATGAAAGAAGGAATGAGAGAAGGAATGAGAGAAGGAATGAGAGAAGGAATGAGAGAAGGAAGCTACAGAGGAGCAGAACAGTCACAGGTCCTCCGGGGTGGATGTAAAGTTGTGGAGGCACCCAACAGCACTAATTCACAATCTTATGTTTCATTAATTTATATGTAAACAGTTTTATATAAGCAATGGTTATATTTTTGTATAAATATGTTAATTGTAACTTTCCTACTTTGAGATATCACATGTAACAAGATGATTACGTGGATTTTGAAAAATAGCTTTTCTGTTCACAGTTTTGTTTACTTTATATGGTTCATCATAATCTGTACATATTCATTCTTTTGTGACAAGTTGGGGAAGTTTTACCCAATACTGCATGTAACACAGTAACAAAGCTAATCACTGTCCGGCTGAGACACTGTACATCTGATCCATAACAGACAAACAGCTTCAGCTGATCAGTGTGCGGTTACAGGCCTCAGGCCTTTATTGCTCCACTCCTCTGTGTTTTCTGACTACAGATTCCCTGGATTTGCACTGCTTCACTGATTGGAGTATAAAGACAATACAACAATGTACAGGTCATGGCCTTGAACCCCATTTACTCAGCCTATCACATGTGGTTGTGTCGCAAAATTGTTGCTTAATTTACTTGTAAGGCATTTTTTTATTTTGCATTCTTCAGCGAATTTCAAGAGTAACTTCATTATTTGCTTAGACCCTCAAACGTGCCATTAAACTTAGACACGTAACATCATTCTTATTTGAAACTGATTACGGCCCCCATGTGGAAATTCAGATGCCCTGCATTAACTCAGTGTGTCTGCGGATGGGTGGGAATGATGGATTCAGATATGATTTATTTGTGCAGATTTCAGCAGCACTCTCTCAGGATGCTAAATTGTTTTTACTGGAAAGATCGCAGTTGTGCAGAAATGTTTTCATAATCAATTATCCCCAAAAGAAATATTTCACTTTTGTTTTAACATGCACAGATATGAACATGATACAGATGAGAAAGGAGAGTTTGTGTGGCTCAGAGAAGATGTCAGGTGGTCTGAGAATAAAAGCTTGTTTTGAGGGTCACAGCTGTCAACTGTTGCCTGTTTTGATGAGTTTCATCTGTGCTGCTTTAAAATACAGCTAGAATTTAAACATTTGGCTCTTCTCATATAAAAAGACAAAACATGACCTGAAACTCTTCACAGATGCGTTTTCTTTCTTTTTCTCTAAACGGTCAAAAGAATTGAATTTGTGGCATAAATCTAAAAAGTGTAAAGCCCTGTTATAAACAAGAACAGAAGGATGTGATAATAAAAATGGGATCAGATGAATAGCAGTTTAATAAGCGTGGCTGTGTGAGATTATTGGGTTGTAGTTGCAGTTACTGTTATATAAGGAAGTATAAAACATATTATAGTTCTAGTGGTTCTAGTACTGTGACTGTTAAAGGTTCCTAACGGATCTATATGAACCTATCAGGAAGCTTTATTTCTAGCAGGGTAAAGAGACACCAGTGAGGAACACAACCATACAGTTACTGGGCTGCATTGTTTCGGTGCACCGGTAGATGGCAGCGCACACCGGATGATGTGAGTCGCTGTCACAGCCAGAGGAGGCGGTGAGTTCAGAGGCCATCTGCTCAGCACAGGGTCACAAACCCCCAGAGAAACTTCTCCACAAGCTCTAAACATCTCAGTGGGAGTCTAAGAGAAAATACGCCACATACACTGTGAAGTGACACATTATATGATGTGCTGTGAGTTGTTCACTGAACAAACAGCATCCCGCCTGACACACGTCCACCAAAGAATGCAAACAGGCTTTTCCCTAAAGATTTATGGATCTATGATAACAGTTCCTTGTTTTTCTAAAGCCTAACTGATGAGATTCGAGGTTTGTATGGACACACAGTTGTGCACACCAGCAGTGAAATGCAACAGTTTCACTGCAACAGTCGGCAGCATATTGTACCTGTACAACATAAACACACATATACACACAGAGACCATAACTGTGTATAACAGAGTAACACTGAGATCATAAATCATAAACCTACTGTTAACATCCAGTTTAAACAAACACAGCAATACCATCAGGCTTTAATTCAACTTTAATGCGTACGCTGAGCCTTTTTGAGTCATTTCTACAGTCATTAATTCTTGTTTAAATCATAAATTCAGTTTGTTAGAGGTGTGATGTACAGTCACTGCATCTCTTCACACCCACTTAAACACTTCAGAAACAACAACAATGACCCACTAGAGTTCTGCTCAGACAGGCATCATGCTTTAGCTGCTGCTGCAGCTTTTGGGTTGTGAGGCTGAACCTGCATTATTAGCTTCATTTATCACAGCTAATGCTAGTAAAACGTGTTCATTATGTTGCTCAGATTTCTCAGCTACACCTTCTATCTACCTGAGACTGAATCTTCTGTTTGTTTGAGTAGCTCAGGGTTTCAGTCACTAGCTGTCAGAACCTCTTTGCTTTCTGGAGTCACTTTCATTTGTCCATATGCTGCGTTTACACAGGTGTCTTCATGCGCTTTATTTAAATTGATCGAATGCCTGTAACCTTTGAACCCCACATCACACAAACTCACACCATGTGTTAACTTTCAACAAACAGCGCTGTGAATAGATGCCCTCATTTATCAAGAGTGAGACGCTACCTTTCTGTTTGTCTTATTAGTGAACAAAAAGTCTTTAATAGGGAAGATTCGATGATTTAAGAAAGAAATGTTGTTTTACTTACATAAATCAACTGGGGGTACAGTAACACTTTTAAACGAAATAAAACAAGTCAAATGTTTCCTGACACACAGTTACAGATACGTACAAACACTAAGATGTAAGTATTTTTCTAAAAAATGTATTTACATCACAGAACAAAGCACAGCTCACTGCTGTACTGCAGAGCACAGCTCTACAATTCTCATTGTCAAAGCCTTCTGAGACGTCGAGAGCTTTGACCAGAGCACACATCAATCGCACACTACAACGTTTCAGTGTGTGTGTGTGTGTGTGTTGTGCTGTAGTTTGTAAATGACATCTCTCTGGGGAGCGCTGCTCTTAGCTGCAGGAAGTTTCCTACTCAAACGAGGATTAATGAGAGAAGTTTGAACACAACACAGACCCCAGAGCCTAAGAAACTCTGAGCTGAGGTAAACACGGCTCTTTAAACCTCATATACTCCCCTGTGAGAAGATGTGCTGACGGGGTTTAGCACTGAACCCGATCTAAAACCTCAAATGTTTACATTAGCACTCGTAACACATATACTTGTGTTTGTGTAGCTCAACCACTAAAGCATTGTGTGCAAAAGTTGTGGGATCTATTCCCAGGGAATAAAGGTACCGATAGAGTGTGAAATAAAGTACACGTCATTATATATGTCTGTTTTGTTTATTAATGAAAGTTAATAAAAATATTAGTAGAAATCATAGTGATAAAACATCCCAGCTAAGAGGGAATGTTCTTAAAATGTCGGGTAACATTCTCAAAAAAATTGAGACATTTCTGAGACAGAAACATTTTTGCAGTAACGTTAGAGGAACTTAAAAATGTTCTATTTCATATGTAACAAAATTATATATGAAATACATTATTTCATTATTCTTAAGCAGTTAAGGGAATGTTTAAAAAATGTTACAGAATTACATTAATACAACATTTAAAAAAGTAAACATTTAAAAAAACTACACATTTTTAGTAACATTTTTATTGAATTTGTTACATATAACATGTTTAAATGTTTTTACAATCTATTATATTGTTAGCTGAGAAGATCTCATACCATCTCATGTTAATCCTACAGAAACACAGGCTTAGCTGACTGCCTGTTTAAATGATATCATGACTTGTAAATATTTCTT
Organism: Yasuhikotakia modesta; assembly: GCA_036877545.1. Taxonomy (NCBI): domain Eukaryota; kingdom Metazoa; phylum Chordata; class Actinopteri; order Cypriniformes; family Botiidae; genus Yasuhikotakia; species Yasuhikotakia modesta. The sequence continues at coordinate 7,537 of JBAJNP010013745.1, read as the reverse complement.
CATGATGCCATAAACAAATTCTGCCCCCCCACCGAAGCTGTGATGTCACTCACATCACCAAACATCTACACACTAATGCAGCCGCCAGTGAGTGACAGTAACTCCTGACTGCTACTGACAAATGCTTGTTTATAACACTGAATCCTCATCACATGTTTTACATGAGTATGGAAGGGATTTTGAACATGAGCATTAGATTAAACATCTGTTTTATTAATACATGTAATCAGAACCACTGACTGACTGAAGACAAGATCTCTGTCAGTAGTTGATGTAAGTTATTAAATAGCCGTATGAACCACTGAGGTTTTGTTTTGATATGCAAATGACCCCATTTTGTTTTCATTTCACTGCGTATGTTTGCCATGATGGTGATGCTGGTATTAATGTAATAAAACCAGTCTGTGTTTGAATTTGAGAATTACAAATAAACAGTTTCATACAGACATGTATTCTGTGCAGAGCAGCATAATATCTCATTTTCTATCATTTAATGTCCACACTTACAATGTTGTTGTCAGTTGTATGTAAAGTGTCTGAAGTTATTTTTTAGTCCAATATATTGCTGATATTGTATTGCTGATACTGCGTTCCTTCAGATAACTGAAGCACAATGGGAAGATTGATTGCTTTTTCATTTAAACTGTTTATATTTTCTCTCTTGGTATATTTAAGGTCATTCCCTACAGCTTAAACACATTTCTCGCTCCGCACTGCCAGCGCGAGACGTGGTCCCTCCAAAGGAAACAAATCTCACAGAGAGACCGTTTACCAGTGTTTCTGATTTCACAGAAACTGACTCCAGTCTGGTAAGAGAAACAGAGATAAGAGAGGATTTACGCAGAGCTTAAACACAGAGCGCCAACACGGTACGTGTGGTTTATAAAGGGCAGCGCTGGTTTGCTGATTAAATCACAACAGTAAAGAGCTGATTGTCTCTTATCTGCAGATAATTGCCAATCAAGAACCTACTGGATGATTAGAATAAAGCAGCAGAGATGAAGATAAACATTAAATCATCAAAACAGTGTTTAAGAAACAAGCTTGAGATGCTCAGACAGTCATGACAATTCAACTGGAATATATTTGTGTTGTTATGGCAACTGACAGCTATTCTTATATGAAGACTGTACACAACTACCACGATTATTGGTTACTATTGTGGCTCTTTAAAGTCTGTAAGAGAAAGAATTCATGTTCATTTGAAGCGTACGCATGTTTTATCGTGACGGCCTGTGACAACAGCCACAATGAATGACACTAACAAAAACAAGGAAAGACAGAATACAATAACTACAGTAAAGTAACAATAAAATGTTCATAAAATAAAGACAAATGTGAATAAACGGGGCAGACATGGAGCCACATGATGTTTCAAAGCTGCAGGACTTTATCTGGGCAAGTAACATCCCAGCTGCTGTTTTATGCCATAAAGCAAAGGAGATCTCAGCTGTATGTTTGTGCTCCATCACTCAGCACTAACTCTGACTCCCATCCTGTCAGGTATTTACTGAACTGTATGCCATCATTTAAATGATCAAGTTACAGTAAATAAAGTTGTATAGAATAACCACAGCACAAGCATGTTCATCTTTTAAGTCACATTGTTACAAAATACTTTGTATAACAGAAACAATAATTAATATTGTCTTGGTCACATGGTGTTTTTCCTCTGAATGACATCACTGTGTCCCTGATGAAGTTTTAGGTCAATCTGAAAGCTACAGTTCCTGCATCACATACATGATCAAACCAGGATGAGATAGACTGAAATCACGCTTCACATAGCAGCTCTGCTTGCCGTCATCAGCCAGGAAAATGATTAAAAAGCAATTCACAATAATGAACCAGTTTCATAACACACCAGCCAATCGCTGGAGATCTCATCCCATCTGAATAATTGGGTGGAATAGCAGCCAGTGGACTAAACGTTCTGAGAAGTCCGATATGCATCAGAGTGACACATCTGTGGGGTTTCTGTTGGCAAAGATTCAGGTAAAGTTACATTTTACACCCCTATTTACACAATTAGGGCTTTTCTTGTCTTCTACTAAAGCAGCTACAACTGTAATAAGCTCCACTGAATATATATATATATTTATTTCTGTCACTGAAAGAGTTTAATGAAGACTGAATGCAAATCTGTGGGTCACCGTAACTGCTACTGACTCTATGGGGTAGGTGGAGGTGCATTAATCTTCCTTATCATCACACTCACACAGCCAAACTACAACGTCAAACGCTGTTATTTACGTCAGGCTTTCAGTGTGTGTGTGTGTGTGTGTTTGTGCAGGTGGAGAATATTACTGAGGGGGGGCATCTTGACCTGATCTTTGAAAATGAGAGAGAAGAAAAAAGAAAGTATAATTTGCCAAAGAGTTATAATGAGGGTTTATAAATCAATAGTGTTTCAGTTTGTCTAATCTTTCATACATAAACGCTGTCTGAATAAATCTTCACACTGCGTTTGATCTCACACAGAGACCTCAGGAAAGTAAAGAAACATTTTCAGACATGAGTTTTCTCTTATGTAGCAGAAGCAACCAAAATTAGACAGAGGTTTAAGCAAATATTTTCTAAATGAGTTTCAGATCTGGTCATTTATCACCGTCAGAGCGGCACGTTTTTCTGCCGCTTACAGCTCTAACAAATGAAGACGATTCTGACTGTCGTTTTAACAGGAAAATTATGAAGTAAAACCTTTGACCCAATTGTCAGCCCAACTAATCGCACACATGCCTGGATGACCCAAAATGTCATATGTGCTTAAAAGTCATGATTGTGTTTCAACAAAGAGCTCTTTCATTTAACACCAGCTGAAAGGCTAACTTAATCTTCTGAAACATTATAGTTCTGCTTATCATCAATCTCTACTCTAAACAAAGTCATAACTTGGAACCACAAACTCATGATAAATCAGCATTTTACTGATAAATTATGCAGCCAATTGCGTGTTGGAAGCTAGCGGTCCCCACAGAGCAGATAAGAGCTGCAGTTATGAGGGCCAGCAGCGTTAATGCAGCAGTGTTAGCGCAGCAGTGGACCACATCACAGAACAACATTAAAGTTACACTACCTGACTGTATCAAATACAGTGACCTCACAAAGCATTCAAACACACACACCTCTAATACACACCTAGTTTCATTTCTCTACTATTTAAATGGATCTCATTGCTAATATTTAAAATGTACAAACTTTTAAAGCAGTAAAAGATGTAATAAGCTTTTTGCTGTGCTTAAAAAAATATTTTAAACTATTGCATTTAAAAGAAAACAGGTTTGTTACTCTGAAGCAACATTGTGCAACTCAGGATTAATGCACACTCACAACTGAATGTCATTGCATTATATCATAAAACATCAAACCTAGTGACAGTTCTTTTAAAGAAAGACATTTTTAAATTGTAAAACTTTTTACCAAAATAGTGTTTAACTTTTATCTCATTTAAAAGATGAAAGATGTTCTGACACTTCAGACACAGTCTTAAGTTAATGTTAAGAATTACACCTGTGGTTTCTCTGCTCAGGCGTTACTGGAAATTTACTGAAAGTCTGAAAAACTAAAGTTAGTTCTCTGAAATAATCTAGATTCACGTGTGATGATGTCACTGGATTCATGTTTTGTTATTTACTGAAATGACACACATTTATTTATGTCCAAACACAAGAGGCTGTAAATGTGAAAGAAAACAATCTACTGTATGTGTGCACAGAAACGTTCGGCTTACATCACAATCTAAATAACAGCCCAGCCAATCACAGGCCTCAGTTAACTGGCCAATCACATTCTCAGCTTGTGTATTTATCATTGTACACTGAAGATATTTTTTCTAGGCGTGAAACACTTTAGTAGGTTTATTTCACTAATACAATGACATTATGAGTCATTTACTGTATTCTTACATAACTGCTCCATAAATCACAAACAATGATCACAATTATCTCAATTAAAACCTGCGGTTTGATCGATGACAGGAGCTCTGAGGAGGACAACAGCGGAGCTCCGCAGAAAGATGCCCTTGAGTGAATTTTCAGGGCAGATGATTTTTGACAGGAGGCGGTTATTCTGGTCCTGGTCATTTCTGGGCTCAATTAGACACGTTCTGTTGTTTCAAACAAAGAATTGATCTTCATTAGGAGCTCACACACACACACACACACACACACACTCACACACGCACTCACACACGCACTAACACACACACACTCACACGCACTCACACACACACACGCACTCACACGCACTCACACACACATGCACACACATGCACACACACACACTCAAATGCACACACACACGCACTCACACACTCACATGCACACGCACTCACACACTCACACGCACACGCACACTCACACACACGCACTCACACACGCACTCACACACACATACTCACAGCACGGCCATTTGTCACGCCGGTACATTCACTGACATAACCAAGAAAAATCATTCCTTGAGTTCAGCGATAACCTTTATCATTCACTTAATAAATAAACTATTAACATTTTTCCTGAAATCGTCTGGCGCAAAAGACACAATTTCATAGAAATAACCCAGTCACACTTTCTTATGAAGTTCAGGTCATTCACAGAGTGTAGCAATGAAACCTGTCACAGAACTAAATCCTAAAAGTACAAATAATTAGAAAAACAGAAAATGTTTTTCAGACAGCAGCGTCACACAGCAGAATCCTGCTGATAAATGGCTGTTAATCTAACTGCACCAATTTCCATTTAGCATCTGCAATTACAAAAGGTCACAATTACATAGAAGCTGTTCCATCAGATTCTGGAAACGGTGCCAAAATCCTGACCTGTACCCTTAAAGAGCAACATCACTTCTGCCAAACACCTCCCATAAAATCCAGCTGGAGGCTCCATAAAACACACATTCACTCGAGTGAAGCGGCGCTGTGCACAACATGAGAAAACAAACTGAAGATCAGTCCGTCTGGAGTCCCACAGGAAAGGTGAACAGCTACGTGTAGAGTTTCACCTTCAGAAACGGCCCTAAAGTTGCAGTAATTGTGAGGAGAATCTGTCTTCCTCTCTCTCTCTCCTCCATCTTTCCCATGAGAATGCTTTCAGTCGGGGCAAGAAGTCACTCAGTGTGACCCCTATCCCCAAGAGCACAGCCTCGCCACAAACGAACCAAAATAAGAATTATGTAAAAATAAACAAGTGGGCAAGGGGGCATAGTGCATCAAAAAATCCCATGAAGAGATGAACAGCATAAATACAAACTAAGCTTTAAAAAGCTTTTAATTCAATCTACAAATGAAGTTGAAGATTTACTGCCACTTTTAAATGTTTTTGTTCCATTACTGCTCAGAATGCCACATTAAAATATGTAAATATATAATCTGTTATTCTGAAACATTTTGTCCAGAGTAGTAAACTGTAAACTTTATATGCATCACTCGCCCTGAAAACTTTCTTAGCTGTAGTTTTGATATTTATAGTTGATTGTTGTTTCTCATGCAAAACTCACTGTCACATTGTACTATAGGATGATATAGGGGTTGCCATGACAATTCTGTGCAGTCACAAGGGATAGTTGCTATGGCACTGCTATGCGGTTGCTAAGTGGTTGTTACTGGTGCAGGTTAAAGGGGTTTATTCAAATGTCAAAGTGTGAGCTACAGTAACATCTGCTTTAACAAGCACTAATGATCTCTTTAGAAAGAATTTCTGTTAATGGACAGAGTGTGACCTGTACTCAGCTTTAAACAGTGAGGAGTGCAGAGGAGACGAGAGAGGACTGAGGAAACACTTCAGAAGAGATGAGAGACAGAACATGTGTTAATAGACCTCCCTCAGCCCCCCCACACACCCCCAAACGTTCCCTCGCTTCCAGATAAGAGGGCAGAACTCTCTCTCTCTGGTCATTTCACTTACTGCTCTGGAGGAGAAGTGCTGCTCTGGTGGTAGAGGCTGCAGTTGCTCGTTTTCTCTCATTCCTTCCTTATCTTTCCGGTGGCATGCTGTGTGCTCACTCATGGCTCAGCTCATTTGCTTAGTTCTGTAGGAAAAACTGTAGAAGAAACCAGACTTTGTTTGTGGTCCAACAGAACTTCAGCAAAGAACACAACTGTGAAGAGAAACCTTGTTTCATCAACTACATCAAAGCATGTGTTCTTCTGTTAGAAGAGCGTGAACTTCCTCTGACTGCAGGTGGTCTTTCTGAAGCCGGCACACTTTCTTCAGCACGTCATGAGGAGCGTCTGGTACTCGGCCCTTGTCCTGCTGCTGGTGACAACCGGGCTGGTGAGCTGTGGAAGCGGTAACGGGCAGAGACGTGGAGGAAACGAGAGGAGAAGAAAGATTCATCGTGTGCAGAGCGGCCACTGCAGCTACACCTTCATCCTGCCAGAGGTGGAGAGCTGTCAGGGCGGAGCGGATCACATGACCGGGACCAACGGGGTGCAGCGAGACGCCCCGCCGGGCGAGAGCGAGTGGTCTGCCCAGAAGCTCCAGCATCTGGAGATGGCCATGGAAAATAACACGCAGTGGTTGCAGAAGGTGAGAATTACATCATAATGGGATACAGGTGAATCAAAGCTGCTTTAGAAGCCAACAGCTGTTTTGAAGTCAGAGTGACTGTAATTATGAGTTAAACGCTGCCAAAATGTCATAATCAGATTTGAGGTTATCTTTAAACCTTGTGTTTCCAAGCTGGAGTCATTGACACAATCATACAGGTAGCTAATTCATGCATTCAAAGTGTTAGACATTAATGTTGGCTGTATAACTTTACACATTTTCTCTGTATGGTTGATAAAAAAAACAGCAATTGCTTGCCAGGAAAAACTCATTCAGCTAGTTTTGTGAGTCTACCAGTGCCTACAATTCCCATCATTCTTTGTGGCAGCACAAAAATGCTAACATGCAGAATAGCACTTTGAGTACAAAGCTAATGAAAATGTTTCGTTCATCGTGTTCAATTTAATAATTTATAAGATCACAAGAGGAGTTTTTCAGAACGACTTCAAGGCAGCTAAAACAGAATCAACACACTGTGATGTAACTAATCTAAATTTAATATGCAGTCAGATTGAAACGAGCACTATAATAATACTCTGTGCATTCATTTAACCAAAACACAATCAAAACACATTAATATCCTGCATAACAAAAATAATATCTTAAAAAGAAATATGAATGTTGACATCAAATAAACAGAAGTTTAAATCTGTATTTATGAAACAATCTGAAGACTCAAATACTGCACTGCTTTAAAACTGCCCTGTATAACAGCAAACTCTCATCTGACAGCCATAATCTCAGCTGCTGTTTAGAGAAGGTTTGTGTGATTTCTGAGCTGTTACTTGACATTTCAGACAGCAGTGATTAAACCCAGTATCAAACATCAACGTGAGCTTGTAAAAGCTGTTCAGATATGAATAAATAGATGAAATAATCCCTCAGTTACACATTTGATCTCCACCTTTGACTGCTGAGGGATGATTCATGTCTGACTGACACTTCAGCACAATATTTTCCAGGTGACATTAATTGAGCTAATGGACAGATGA
>JBAJNP010013744.1:0-11772 GCA_036877545.1 Yasuhikotakia modesta | reverse complement strand
GGGGTGAGTGAGTGAGTGTGTGTGTGTGTATGTTTTAGGGGGTGAGTGAGTGAGTGTGTGTGTGTGTATGTTTTAGGGGATGTTTATCTCTAAAGTGTGTCTGGTTTCCTCAGAACTTTCTGACAGGTGTGTTGTTATCAACTGTGTGTGTTCAGCACACTTCTCAGAAGAAATGTTATCACTCTAGCTGAGGTGATTCAGTTCTCATTTCAGGATCAATTTCCTCTCTGAAGATAAAAATCAGATTTGCTTCATGTTGTGTCTGTGTGAGACACTGAGATCTCTTTTCTTTTCTGAAAGTGTGCATTGATATAAATGAGTGTGAACGGTTTGTCTGTGAGAGTGACTAATATCGCTCTTCTATAAGATATTTCAATTTTGACACAAAACAAAAAATCTGAGAAATGTGAATCTGTGCACCGTGGCAAAAAATTACAATTAGAATATTGTTTGCACCTGAAAGTTGCCTGTTTAATGAATTAAACTAAAGTATTAGATAAAAGGGTAAAGTACGAGACACAGGTCTAAACTACAACACTAAAGCCTTCATCTATTCTAATATGCAGGTATATCTGTGTACATACTGGTAACGCTAGTGTGTAATAACTTATACCCCAGCAGGTGGCAGAGACGCACCTTTAGTGTTGGAGGGATGAGGTTTCAGTTATGTCAGAACCACCATCAGCTAGTTAACACTCATGCTTTGTAAATGTGCAACCTCAGAGCTCGGGTAAGAGCTTCAGGTTCGAGTCGTGTCTGTGTGGAGCTGTTTCTGAGTTGGTGTGTTTTTAACTCATTGCTCACGTTGGCCACTGACTGGTACTGTCTGAACACATCTGCCCTGTCACTGACGGATCTCTCTCTCTCTCTCTCTCTCTGTCTCTGTCTCTCTCCCTCTAGAACAGCTAGATGCATTGATAATTTTTCATCAGGAATGACGTATACAAGCTTACATTTACATTTCTGCATTTTTTCTAGAGCAGCTTGCGTTGCATTAAAAATGATGTGCGTTTATTTATCAGTATGTGAGTCTGTTAGCTGTATTTATAGGGCAGTAAATCTGCTTGGCGTTAGTATATAGTATATTAAGGGCTGTTGTGATATTTTGCTCAATAGTTTATTTTGTCTTGAAAGGGAAAGAATTGTCCAGTGTGAAATTGTGTCTGTGTGTAACACAGCTGTGGGGCAGTAGGGGGCAGTACTGTCTGTATACTGCACTCAGTGTCTCTCGGCATACACCGACTGACCCACTTTTGTGTTAAACACTTTCACACTCACAGTGTGTGTGTACAGTGTGTTCTTACACTTTTCATTTCACATTTTATTTTCTAAAACAAAAGGCAGCCTGTAGTGTAAACTGTGCAGTTTACAGCAGTACACCAGTAATCCATCTGAACACAGACATAGAGAGAGACTTACTGAAATGTGTTATTGAAAGTCAGTCTCTCTCTCTCTCTCTCTCTCTCTCTCTCTCTCTCTCTGTCTATCCACCTCTCATCATTCTCAAGGCTATGAAAGTTTTTAGCTGGGTGTGCACAAAGGAATGTCTTTTAAATTCACAACGATAGATAGATAGATAGATAGATAGATAGATAGAAAGAGAGAGATGAACTTAGACAATGACATCATCTGCAGTGTTGAAATGATGTGTGTATGTGTGTGTGTGTCTTTTCTTGAGCTCATTGAGTCTTGCCCTCTGTCACATTAGAGGAAACAGTGAAAGTTTAACAGACATTAAATAAAGATCAGATCTGTGTTGAGTTTAAAGAACAGGAAGTGCCACATTCACACACACACCTTTATTTATCTAATGTAACTCGAACCCTAACAGAAATCTTTCTGCATGTTTACAATTAAAATATATTTATATAAATATAGATATATAATATATCTGTAGTGTTTTTACAGATGAGGAGATCCCCAAAAGGAAGTTTAGCTGACTTTTGGGTATAAAAGTAAACACACACACACACACAAACTTTGTATTTGTTACACTGAGTGTGAGTGTTTGTGTTTGTTTGGTACACTGTGTGTGTGAGAGAGTGGGGCAGATTTAGCAGTAAATGTTCCCATAAACAGCCACTTCCTCCAGGTAATTCAGAGCTAAAATGGGCTCATCCAGGAATCTCAGGCCTCTTTTCCTTTTCCTGTACTCTCGTTTTCTCGTTAACTTGTTTTTCTAGTTGTTTTTAGGTTTATGGAATCATTCTTGGGGTGTTTGCCACTTTGAGAGCAGAGGAAATGATGTGAGCTAAATTCACATTCCTGTCGTCCATGCAGCCCAATGAACTTAAAGTTTTCTCATGTAGCGCTAACATAGACGTTTAGTGAGCATTGTTGCTGCTCTGACCATAGTGACAGTTTATTTAATGTTGGATGAGAGGAAGGTTTTTGCAGTGTAATTACCATCATTTAAAAATAACATAAAGGAAGTTGTTAACCATAATATAGACTGTGTGTGTGTCACTGTGTGTAGTCATATTTTTCTACTACTGTGGAACCAGATGTCCTCAACTAATAACGTAATGTGTGTCTGAAGGTGTGTGTGTGACTGAATGATAGGTGTGAGGTTTCCACACCCAGGCTGATCTTCTGTGTGGAGGACGTCTTGTAACACAGATAATAACAGACTGAATCAGTCTTACCTCAGATACACTTTCCACCCTCTACATCAGCCCTCTGGTCTCTCTCGTGTGTGAGAGTGTGTGTGTGTGTATGAGTGAGCGTATGTACTTGTGTGTGTGTGAGAGAGAGTGTGTGTGTGAGTGAGCGTATGTATTTGTGTGTGTGTGTGAGGGAGAGAGTGAGCGTATGTACTTGTGTGTGTGTGAGGGAGAGAGTGAGCGTATGTATTTGTGTGTGTGTAAGTGTGTGTATGTCCACCTTCACCTAACATAGCAAGGAAAGTTGCTGATATTGTATTTAATAGTGACACGGTCAGAAAAATACCTGCCAGTGTTGTACTGTGTGAAGAAACACTGATGATTTCTTTGATCCACGTGTAGAGAATAAACAAGTGTATGAGTGTGTGACAGCTGTTGGCCACATGGGCATCTGTCTGTGCCACTGGCAGCCGCAGTCTGTTTTCCCATCATGCCCTGGGGCAGAAGACTTGGCTCAGCTCTGCTCTGTGGTTTATCTATGTTGGCTTATCGTATCACACCCCCATTGTTTTATCTCTGTAAAATTCTCTTTCAGAACGTCTGTCTATTTCAGTCTCTTCACAACTGTTAGAGCAGATTAATTTGGCTCGTCTCTGACCGGTTGTGATTGGCAGCTGTACGCGGCGCAGGTCTCTTCATTGTGTCTGTTCTTAAGTGTTATTTATAGATCTAATCACATGTTTTGAATTGATTTGTTTGTGTCAGAAGGGTCAGGAGAAGTGGAGAGCGTAGGTTTTAATTCCACTGACAGACAGACAGACAGGCAGGCAGGCAGACAGACAGACAGACAGACAGGCAGACAGATAGATCTTAAGCCACTTGGCTACAACATTCTACAGACAGACAAAGGTTTTTGTTGCCTAAGGGTTTGGATTTAACATCTCACTTCAGATGAATGACAGATGCTTTTAAATGCAGCTTTTTTGGTGTTACCCTCTGCTGTGTCTGATTGCAGTTTTATTTCTGTGTCTCTGCGCAGGCAGTCTGCTTTTGTCTCTCAGAAAGACATGCAGGGCACAACAGAGGCATCCAGCGCTGGAGGAGTGTTTCTGAGAGTTAGAGGACTCAGAGTTTGTAATTTACGTGTCAGATTGGCAGAGTGACACGTTCTCATCATTCATGAATAACAGCTCTGATGTTTACAATGTGAGATTTCTGTTGCTCTTTCTTTCTCTGACACACACTGACAATTTTCTGTTTTTCATAAGAAATGTTTATTGGTCAGTGTGTTTTTCTATGATTTATTTATGCATCCCGCCCTCTTTTCAGTGTGCTCTCCAAAGCCATGCCCCCTCAAATACAAATACATACATAGTTTGACAGGCGAGATATACTGTCATTGCATTCAGACTGAAAACAATGACTCGACAGGCTAGTTAGAGGACAGACTAATTGCGTGTCGTTCAATCTCATCACGTCTCTCCTGGTTAGAACACTTGAATGCTTAGGCCATAATTAATACCAATACTTCATCTGTATTTGGCAGGAGTAGTAAAGCTAAGCACACTAGCAAAATCTGATGAATCTTTAAAGAGAGACAGAGATACGATGTGTTTGGTAAGAAGGATTGTTGCTCCTCTGGGTTACGCCCGGGGATTATGGGTTTTCTCAATACACCATCATTAGGAACGTGTGTGTGTGTGTGTGTGTGCATGGGTTTCTGTTTGTGTGTTGTCTCCAAATGCATGAATGTAACATGTAAGCATATTTTTGTGTGAATTATTATGTGGTTGTCCAGTACAGTCACAGTTGTTCAGCTGCTCAGTATGTGATCAGTTGTTTTATATGAAAAAGTGAATGTAGCTTTAACTAACTATGTTAATGTGTATAGAGACCAACCACAGCATAAATTCATTTCATGCACAAGAAATTATTTAAAATCTTATTTTTATAATCCAATATTGAAAGTAACACCCACCTCAAAACACGGTTAGTGCTACCAGTCTCTCTCTGTCTCACACACACACACACACACACACACACACTTCTAATCACACTTTAAATTGGAAGATGAATAATGTATTTGTGTGTGGGGGCGGCATAATCACAGTTTCAGAAATAATATTGGCAAATGTTTATAACGGCAGGATAATAGGAAGCAAAGAGAAGGTGCTGTACTGTATTTAGATGCTGTGGAATTGTGGGAAAACCCTGAAAATTCCTTTATTAACAAACAATTCCCATCTTATTCTTTCTTTTTACTTTCTTACTGTTTTCTGCTGTACCTCTCTGCTGCAGTGAGTGAGTGTTGATGCTCCTCAAAGGTTAGTTCAGCAGTTGTTGTTTTTGTCTTGTTTAGTTTGATCTACAACACCAACATCTGAAGCCACAGTTTAGCTCATTACATTCTTTAAAGACTCTGTCTTCTCTTCAAACCCAGAGCCTCAACATCAACCCTGTGTACCTCAGTGTACCTCTCAACATCAACACTAACCCGCATCCTCAACAATAACCTCAACACTAACCTCAACACATGCATCCTCAGTGAACTAGCAACTAGCACAACCTAAACCAAAACATACCTCAACACACACCCTCAGCCAAAACATACCTCAACACATACATCCTCACTCATTGAATATTTTACATTAAATATGTGCCCTTTATTGATCAAAATAACTTCTTGGTCTTTGGAGTGGTGCTGTGTGCCCTTTGTGATTCTCTGTGGTCCTTCACTGGACTGTCATTAGCCTCATATCTGATTCTCCTTTATTATTCCAGAAGAGTTGTCCCTCATCCTCGGCTTCATCAATACTCTCGTATACACCCACCCAACCAAACAGCAGCAATTAGACTTTATAATGTATCATTTCTGTCAGCGATGTAGAAATCAGAGCAGTATTGATTTCTTGTCAGAACAGAATGTCATTTATGTCACAAGACAATCAGTGGCTTGACGATTTAAGCCCCCAAGAGACCTCAGCTATAGTTTGATTTTATTTTTATTATCAAATAATCAGTAATGTGATGCTTCTGTCACTTTCATGTCTAAAGAAGTTCTTCTGTCGAGGGTTATGATTAACAAATCCAAACTTTACTTTTAAGTTTTCTGTCTGACGTGAATATTCAGGGTAATGTGTGTTCACAGCATCATCCGTCTCTCAGGTACCCAGAGCGAGTGGTGGGCAGTGGAGTTCAGGCTCAAAGGCTCAGTCCAGAGGTGAGAGTCAGAGGGGTCGACCCAGTTCTTCTGAGGGTCAAAGCCAGACTGGAGCAGTTCAACCAGGTGAGGCCCAGAATCACATGACCTGCAGTAACTAAATCAGACACTGATAAATGATAAATGAGTAGCTGCATGGCTTTGTTAACAGAAACACTGTAATTGTCAGATTCTGGTGTTACTAGTATTTGCAGTATTACTGAAAAACACTAGTAATAAAAACCATACAATTTTATTGTACTTATAATAAAAACATATAATAATTATGACAGTTTTACTCATGAAAAAATATAAACAATACAGTTGAGTCAAAGCAGTCCTTGCACTGCTTGATATGATGAAGATAGTTCACAGATTTAAAGTTCTTGGCTCGACTGTTATTCCATTAGACCTGATATTTGCTACGTCTGATAACCATCAAAGCACTTATTCCTGACTTACCCCCAGACACACAGAGTGAAAGCGTTTATAAAACATTACAGATAAGGGAAGACCATAAAACCATAGTCTCTTATGTTCCCGCTGGTTCACCCTGATAAAGTTATGAATCGCTTCTTTTCCAGATGGTGAAGCATTTTTTTTTCCAACAGAAATATTTGATTTTCTATTCAGATTATGAATGCGGAAAACTGCCAGAGCAATCTGTGAGCACCTCAGCGCATGAGAAACTAAACCCAAAAAATTGATCTTGAGGTTTCTTGAATGGAGGAATAATAGTTAAAGGGTCTGTATTTTACAGACGGAGGTGTAGAAGAATAACTATGGGTCTGTGAGTGTCTGTTGTTATGCTAATGGAAGAACACTGAAAGGCACTGAAGAATAGCAGATTATTACCCAGAATCCTCTGAGACGCTGCTGTGTGTCTGACTCTCTCTGTAGGCCTCTGTCTCTCTGAAACATTCTTTCTGTCTGTCTCTGCTTTGAGACAGTTGTTGTGTTTGTCGGTCTCTCTGTTTCTGTCTGTCTGTCAGTCATTGACAGCGGATGTCTGATAGACTCCTGCAGTACAGTGTTCAGGACCGCCTGTCACTATGGCAACTCTGAGAGTGAAGGTTAGTCTTGTTGGACCTTGTGCTCTGAATGCCAAGAGCTCAAGATCATTTATGTTTGCTGGTATCAGAGAGGACAGAAGATGTTGAATGGCTTTAGTTCAGTATCTGCTGTAATGCTGAGGTGTGTGTGGATTTTTCTTTTGATTTTGTGTATGTGGCAGAACTGTTGTCCCTGAACCCAGAATCAATCTCAGATTGTCTGGTTTCCACTCAGGTCTGCAATGGAAGATCATTCCGCTCTGCAATTTATTTCCCAAATTATATTCAGGAAACAACCGTCTGGAGAATCTGCATTCTGAGAATCCTAAATATTTTTATTTAGACAAATGCTTCAAAATCCTGCCAGTTGGTCCCTAATGAAAAACATTCCAGTGTGGCTGCCTGTGCAACTGTTCTGAGAACAGAACACACTGTCACAGCTGATCCTGGATCGGTACCATTAACATTGACTGTATAAAGATTTGAACTCAGTACATCATTGAACATTCTAACATTAAACAGATGCACCAATAGAAAAGAGCAGATGAGCAGAACTCGGTCCAGTAAATAATCTCTGTGGATGTTAAACGATCCATGCGGGGTGTGATGCTGAAGTTCAGGCCATCGGTGGGGCGGTCCCTCCTGTTGAGGCTCAATAAATACGTCTGATTCTCTGTAAATATCCAGGAATGGAATCTGCAGACCAGGCCAAGCGTACAGCTGCTTTTGGGTGTGGAAACACAATAGGGTGTGTGTTTGTGTTTTTAACACACTCATGTCGTCATGCTCCTGCAAACGGTCTCTGTGGGGACATTTCAAAATGGAAGCATTTCAGCAGAACTTTTGATGGGACAGCAGCACTGCACAAACACCTACTGTATAGATAATTCATGTGTTACCACAACAGTCAAGACCTTCCTCACAACATTGTCTGTGTTTCTCCTCTTGTCTTGAATATCTTATTCGTTATCTGTAATTCTGACTTTTTATACTATATTACATGATTTTGTTTATTTAAATGTTTTAAATGTCACAGTTATAAAAAACATTGCTGCATGTTAGGAGAGGTTTTTAATATTATAAATTAATGTAAAATATATATGAATATATAAAAACTGTAATTCAAATGAATCTGCATCTAAACAGAACACAGAGCATTTAGACAGATCTTTCAGTCTCTGTTTGGTGCAGCCTGATGTTGTGACACACACAGATTTAAATCCTCTGCTTCCAGCACAGAACGGATGACTAAACTTCATTTCATCTGTTCTTTGATTCATTTATTGGCTGTTAATTTAATTAATTTCCACTCCTCCTATCTCTTCTCATTGCTCCTACCCTTCACTGTCCTCTCAATAAACAAAAGACATAAATAATGTAGATGTTCTGCTTGTAAAGTCTTTTACTTGGAACAAATGAAGCTTGTAAAGGCATGTTGTCCAGCGGTGCAGAACTGTTTTAACTGTCACAAACTTCTCTGGGTTTTATCATATTCATTGACTGATTGATGATAATTCACAACATTAATTTTCAGAATTACACGAGAAACTGTCTCAGCCTGACATTCCCCTGCGTCCACACAAAATATAAGCAGATTTTCCAGGCAGTCTGAAGTCTGTGAAATCCCATCTGTTTAAGGAGAGAAGGTTGTGACGTAAACACTGTCACACCAGAAGCTGAACTCTGTCTGTCCCAGAGACGAGGACACAGAGAGAAGGAATGTGTCTGAAAAATGATGCTCAGACCATCTTTTGACAGAATTAAAGATTGTTGTTTGCTACCTGTTTTCTCACACTTTAATCTGTCTGTATTTTCTCCCTCATTTTCCCCATTTCACACTCAGTTTTTGTCTGTCAAATAATACAATTTAGTTTGTGTGTTTGGGGGGCAGTGTGTTTGTGGCTGGTTTTGAGGTTTTGTTGTGAAACTTGATTTTGGATGCATGTCAAATCTGACAGATAGTTTTTGAATATTAAGTATTTGACCGATCTTGCCTGGCATACTGAATTATTAAAGCCTGTGTTCTCCTCTCTGTCTCATTCATCTCTCAGCAGTGCTCTGAGGCCGGTCAGACAGGTGATAGATGGAGTGTGTTTGTATTGATGAGAGAGTGACGCGTAACTTCAGCTCCAGGGAATCATGGGAAAGTAAAGCCGGGAGTTCTGGGGCTCATGCACTGCAGCTCTGTAATGTCTCATCGATTGCTTCTGTGCATGTCTGTCTGCTTTCTGCTGAGCTATTGTCCTGGTTTGCACAGGTTTATATACCTGATCACATACTCTCTCTGACTTTCTGTCTCTCTTGTGTTCTCTCTCACATTTCGCTCTTCTGCTGGATGCCAATGCGGGGTAAATATGTAATATTTTACCCTCATTTTGGGCATTAAGTCCTGGAATGTGTTTTCCTGAGCCCTGCTGCGAGATTTCAACAAAGCAGCATGAACTATTAGCCACAAACACACATATCTCAGCCTGCTCCTGCAGAGGAATCCGTCACTCTGGCAACGTGGGGCTTGTAGTCAATAAAACTTCAGGGCAGATGCAGAGAAATGTTTTGTGCATCCGTCGGCCCTTTGAGGGTGTGAATTAAGGTCATCTGAAGGTGTTTTAGGTTTTTTTATTAAGCGCCTTATTAAAACATTTACAAAACATTTACAGAAGAATTACAGAACATTACAGGCTAATGTTTTCACTAAAGCTTTTTTAGTGTTATATATTTATGAAATAAATTCAGTTATTAAACACGTTATTCTTTGGTTTAGTGGGATGTTTTACAGAAGTACAAATAAGTAAAATATTTGTTACTTAGGAAAAAGAACATAAAGGAGATGGTCTTATGGCTTAGAACTGTTAGCTTGAAACTGGCTGGTGTTGTACAGCTTGTAGCAGTTATGGCTGGTTTGGAAAGATACCCGGCGGCATGTAAGATCTATCTGTAAACATCTATTGATTAAACCGCAAACAGTTATTCATGTGAGAATTTTTATATATAAACCAGAGGCTGTTAATTTCTCACTGGAAAGTGTCCTGAGCAGATGTCTGTGAGTGTTGATCTCTCAGGTTCTGAGATCTGGTGTGTGTGTGTGTGTGCGCGTGTTTGAGACGTGAGCAGTGTGGTTTTATTTCTGCCCTCATTAACAGGTCGAGGGTGTTGTGCGGCGTCTCAGACGTGACACAGAGAATTTGAAGCCTGGAGCAAAACTCCCCACCATTGTTACAACACTGCATGTCTGCGAGGGGAACAGAAACATTCTGTGACGTCAGACATACAGTAGGTTGTTCTCTGTGTTCCAGTGCTGGTTATTTCTCATTGGAATGTAATGTGGTCTCACTGCAGAAGTGAATCAGATTTCAGTTCTGTGTTTGAAGTGTGAACGCATTATATGAGTCTGCTTCTGTTTCTTCATTCTGTGTGAAACTGACATAATACAAACACTCTTATCTCAAAGACCAGAGAAAGGCCCGTTTTCCCTTATGTCATGTTTTCCATGATACAGTGAGAAGGTTTTTGTGTGAGTTATATCTGTAGTGGCTAGGAATGACAGTGTGGTAGGATCTGCTATAATTGCAGTGTCCTGTGTACCTGCTAACCAATAAACGAGATTAACTGACAGGAACAGAACTCACATGTGGATCCAGAAAAACGTCTGTCAACGTGACTGAAGTTTTAGCTGTAAATGTGGGCTGTGGGTCTGTCCTGTTGTTGAGAAACAATGATGGGAATTGAAAAAAGCAATTGACTGTGAAATTATGCAAAGATTGCATTAGATCCTACAGGCTGGAAAATAATACCATTTCTAAAGTACAGACTGTGAATGTGTGTGATTGTGTGTGTTCTTGTTTTAAGCAAGTGTTCGTCTGTGTCATCAGGACAGAGTTAGAAGAGGCTGTCATTTCTGTCCAGTAATGCCAGCTATATATTTACTGTCTGTCTGTCTGTTTGCCCATCTCTCTGTGTCCTGGCTAACCTCCTATATTTATCTGTAGCCTCGTGTCTCATAACTTAGAAGCCCTGGGCATGTGCTGATCAAGAGTTCAAGGGTCATCTGGGTTCAGGCTTTACATTGACATTTAATTCCCTGGGGGGCAGTTGTGGGAGTTCTGTAGGACTGTATATACAATAGCAGTGAGTTGTGACATTTACTTCTCTGCAGGAAGTGAAAGATTAGAATCAAACGCCTCAGTGCTGAAAGACCCTCACTGAACGAGACGGTGTGAAATGTCACAGGACAGGTTCTGATTCAGCAGTAGATTGGACGGCTT
Organism: Yasuhikotakia modesta; assembly: GCA_036877545.1. Taxonomy (NCBI): domain Eukaryota; kingdom Metazoa; phylum Chordata; class Actinopteri; order Cypriniformes; family Botiidae; genus Yasuhikotakia; species Yasuhikotakia modesta. Next base: position 656 of record JBAJNP010013744.1, on the reverse strand, counting down.
GTACAGTGAGCTTGAACTCTGGGGACACTTGTTGTTATAAAATAATGATACAAACTACCAGCATAAATGGCTTGAATTGAAAAATGCTTTGAAGATGCAACACATGCTTACACTGATGTTACACTGTCATGTAACATGTTAGCTTGTGTGCTTCTGAAAACAGTTTCTGTATGAAACTCCACTTTCTTAAAGGCCTGAAAAGAATGCAAAAATCTGACTTATTTCATCTGCATTCTGTCTCAGAACAAGTCCTAGATGCTCAGTATGACCTGTGAACGGTACAGGACAGCGGTGCCCTGGTATTTATGGGACATTAAATACCTTTATCACTTTCTTTTGGTGACATTCTAAAATTGTGTTTAATAACATTCAGCTGATGATTTATTTTTTAAAAGAACAAAAAACCTTTTGTTTGTTCAGTTAATTATTGACTGTTATCAGACAGCTGAAATGTCTGCAGTCCGATTGGACCCATTGGTTCACAGATGAACACTCACCGCTTGTGATTGTCTGCAGGAGATCCAGAAGGTGATGCCTGGTGTGGGACAGAGGTGGTCGTGGGAAGAACCCGGCAGTGGGACCGGGCCCAGCGGAGACTGTGATGATGAGGATGGATGTGAAGGTTCTAGACGGTCTGTGCCGTGTGAGTACAGGAG
>JBAJNP010013743.1:0-11772 GCA_036877545.1 Yasuhikotakia modesta | reverse complement strand
GGCCCTCTAGTCCCTTAGAGCCCTCTAGCCTCTCAGGGCCCTCTAGCCTCTCAAGACTTTCTAGCTTTTCTAACCTTTCAAGGCTCTCTAGCCTCTCAGGGCCCTCTAGCCTCTCAGGGCCCTTTAGCCCCTCAAGGCTCTCCAGCCTCTCCAGGTCTCTCCAGTCACCTGCTCTGCCCTGGTGGTCTCTCCAGTCGCCTGCTCTACCCTGGTGGTCTCCCCAGTCTCCTGCTTCGTCCTGGTGGACTTCCTTATTCCCCCGTGTTCTTGTTCTTGGTCACTTTCAGCGGACGACGTGGATGCAAGAAGTTGTTCATCAGCAGCTAAGATGGTCTCTTGTTCTTGGTCACATTCAGTGGACGACGTGGATGCAGGAAGTTGTTCCAGGACTCCATTTGGATGCTCACCCGACTCTGTGGTAGCTATAGATTCAATAACCTGGTTTGGTTGAAATACTTGTGGTGACGCATAGTGGAAGTTTAATCGATTATAACTCTCCTCCTCTGATTCAGTATGGCTGATCTGGGGTTTTTTCAACTCTTGTCTCTGTTTGACCTTTGGCGGTGGTGTGATCTCATGAGGTAAGTGATCGTAAGGCATTGATGAGTTGCGGTAGAGGACTTTGGATCGCCCTTTAGCCTTTTCTGGTTTAACTTCATAAATGGGAAGCTCATCACTCATCTTTCGCACAACTACATGGAAGCTGTCTTCCCAAAAATTGCGAATTTTATCAGGGCCTCCCTGTGGTATTAGGTTTTTTACAAGAACACGGTCACCTAGCTGCAGTGTAGTGCTCCTCACCTTTTTGTCAAAGTTCTTTTTGCTTCTGTCTGCAGATTTATGTGCAGACTCTCTTGCGATTTTACATGCAACTTTCATTCCACATCTCCACATACTCTTTCTGATTACAAATAGGAGCTTCTGAATTCAGTCCAAATAACATGTCAATTGGCAATCTTGGAGACCTTCCATATAATAGGAAGAAAGGAGAAAACCCTGTGACTTCTGAGTGGGTACAATTATAAGCATATAGCAACTTATTCAGGGAGTCTTTCCAGTTAGATTTTTGACTTTCTGTTCACATTCTTAGCATTTGTAACAGTGTCCTGTTAAAACACTCAGCTTGGCCATTGCCTTGCAGATGGTATGGCATTGTTCTCGAACCTATGATGCCGCAGTATTTTTGTAGCTGTTCAAACAACTTATTCTCAAATTCTCCACCCTGATCGTGGTGTTTTGTGGGAAGAGAAGCCAAATTTCAATGCGAAATCATTAAAGATGCAATCTGTTTTACCAGACTTAGAAGTAGTAGCATATGCTTGGGCGATTCGGGTGAAATTATCTACTACCACAAGTATATACTCAAAACCTCATTTCTAAGTGGCAGCGTTCTAAGTGGAGAAAATCAATAGAAATCAATTCAAAGGGCTGAGTGGTCACAATGTTTGTTAATGGGGCTCTTGTCTCATAACAGGGCTTTTTCTGCTCTAGGCATCTGCATGCTTTTGTGACAATACTCAATGTCTGCCTGCATATTTACATTTACATTTATGCATTTAGCAGACGCTTTTATCCAAAGCAACTTACAAATGAAGGAACAATTTTTAGTCTTTTTTTGAAGATGGAGTTTTTAGTTTTTAGTCTTTTTTTGAAGATGGAGAGTGAATCAGCTGTTTTAATAGAGACTGACACCAGGAGGGAACAATCCAGGAGAAGGTTTGTGACGTTGTGAAGGTTTTGCGTTTTTTTTGCCTCTGTGGTGTGGCACCACAGGGCGTTGCTCACTAGCTAAACACAGGCTTCTGGAGGGCACAATGGTCTGTACCAATGAGTGTAGGTAAGTTTAGGTCTAATTTTCCTGATGTTGTATAGAGCGAATCGACAGGATCTGGCTGTTGAAGCTATCTGATCTGAAAAATGTAGTTGGTCATCAAACATGACTCCAAGATTCCTGGCTGTTCTGGAAGGAGTAATTGTCAATGATTCAAGCTAAATGGAGAAGTTGTGGCTAAGTGTTGGGTTTGCTGGAATTACTAGTAGTTTTGTCTTGGCAGGGTTGAGTTGAAGGTGATGATCCTTCATCCAGGTTGAGATGTCCGTAAGGCAGGCTATGATGCGAGCAGCTACTGTAGTGTCCTCTGGTTGAAAGGAGAAGTACAGTTGTGCGTCGTCAGCATAAACCCGTGTTTCTTGATGACAGACCCTAGTGAAGACATATAGATGGAGAAGAGAAGTGGTCCAAGAACAGAGATGATGTGGCCTCGAGACCTCGCCCCTTCCAGGACACCCTGAAGGATCTACCTGAGAGGTATGAGGCGAACCACTGAAGTGCAGGTCCTGAGATACCCATTTTCCTGAGGCTTGATAGGAGGATGTCATGGTTGACAGTGTCAAAAGCAGCAGACAAATCCAGTAAAATAAGGATGGAGGATTTAGATGCAGATCTTGCCAATCGAAGAGCTTCAGTAACAGAGAGTAGAGCCGTCTCAGTTGAGTGGCCACTTTTGAAGCCCGATTGGTTGATGTCTAGTAGGTTGTTATTTGTGAGGAAAGTGGAGAGTTGCTTGAACACAAATCGCTCAAGAGTTTTAGAGATGAATGGGAGAAGGGAAACCGGTCTGTAGTTGTCCAGAAGTGCAGGATTTAAAGATGGTTTCTTAAGCAGTGGGGATACCTGAGCCTGCTAAAGCTGTGGGAAAAGTACCAGTGTGAAGGGAGTTATTGATGATGTGAGTGAGCATCAGTGTTATAGAGGAGGAAATGGTCTGGAGAAGGTGAGTGGGGATAGGGTCGATTGGACAAGTAGTAGGGTGGGAAGATAGGATGAGATTTGAGACCTCTGTCTCCGAGAGTGGGGAGAAGGATGACAGAGAATAACAAGTTTGTGCGGAGTGGTTGTCAGATTGAGGTGAGGAGAATTGGCTGCTGATAGAAGATGTGTTTGTAATAAAGAAGGTAGCAAAGTCATCAGCTGTGAGCTCAGATGACAGTGGTGGAGGGGGAGGACAGAGAAGTGAGGAGAAGGTTTTGAAGAGGGAGCGAGAGTCGGTGCAGTTGTTAATTTTGTTATGATAGTAGGTAGATTTAGCAATGGAGAATTTACCTGAAAAGGAGGCAAGGAGTGAGTGGTATGTGTTAAGGTCGGAAGGGTTATTTGATTTGCGCCACCTCCTCTCTTAGGCCCTGAGACTAGAGCGGTGTTCACAGAGGACCACCGATAGCCATGGAGCAGAGGGAGTGGCACATGCAGGCCTACATGTGAGTGGGCAGAGGTTGTCTAGACAGGATGTTAGGGTGGAGCACAGAGTGTTAGTAGCAGTGTTAATATCGAGTCCAGAGAGTTGGGAGGGTTGGGGCAGTGAGGCGGAGACTGCAGAGGAGAGACGGGTAGGGTACAGAGAGCAAAGGTTTCATCGAAAGTTGACACATGGAGCCTCACTAGAGGTGCCAATAGTAATGTTGAGGTTGAGAGTGATAAGGAAATGGTCAGAGGTGTGTAGAGGAGTAACAGATGTGTTATCAGTACAGCAGTATTGATCAGTCGCTTCATGTTGAATAATGTAAGCAGGGTGGTAAAGCCAGCAGCATGAGGTTTCTCTGGGTGGATGTTGAAGTCACCAAGTACAACTAGTGGAGTGCCATCCTCGGGGAGGTTGGACAGTAGCAGATCAAACTCATCCAAGAAGTCACCTAGTTGGACTGGTGGACGACAAATGACTACAACATGGATTCTAGCATGGTGGATGATGGTAATTGCATGAGATGTAACTACAAAGAGATGATAAAAGGTTGAATTTCCAATCTTTGGAGATGAGTAGGCCCCTGTCTCCACCTCGACCGACTGGGCGGGGTGTGTGGGTGAGGATGAAATTCATGAAGAGGGCTGCAGAAGTGGCAGTGTCCTCTGGTTTGATCCACGTCTCAGTCCACGTCCCATGAGTTGTAGGTCTAAGTGTGAGGCGATAGCTGAAATGAAGACTGCTTTGTTTGCAGCAGGTTAGCAGTTCCAGAGCCCGATAGGAAGAGAGAGTAAAGAGGAGGAGGACAGGGGGACAGTGAGAAGGTTGCTGGGGCTGTGTGATCTCCAGCGTGCAGAACGGGGTCTACGGATGCAGGTGGTAATGGTAGATATTTGGAAGCACATAATGAAAATGGAACAAACATACAGGTAGAGTAGTAGAGTAGATAGAAAATAAATAGATAATTAGTAAAAGGTTAATAAATAAACGGAAAAGCAAAGACAATACTTAGATGCTTTGTCTGTGTCTTTGCTCGGTGGAGTCGCACAGGTGGAGTCGCTGGTCTTTACACTCATCGGTCTTCACACGATGAGGGCTTCAACAAACAGCTTTATACAAACACAATGTTATCTTGTGATTCATTTCAGCAGGCAACCAATGTGGTTCAAAAAAACGTTCACGGATGAGTGAGAGAGTACGATCTGTACCTTGATGGCCAATTTTTTCATGAAGCTCTTGTAAGATGGTTCCCTTAAATTTCTCCAGCAAGACAAACTAGGTGCGAGTGGAAGTGGTTCTACAGAGGATACCATCTTGGTTAAAGGTAAGTGTACCCCATTCACGAAACATTTTGTCTTTAAGCGGTATGCTTTGAGTTGTTTCACTTTTGGTTTTGTTCCAGACAGTTTGCATTCATATACAGGACTGATTTCATGGTCATTCATTTGAGCCTCTTTCATTTCATTTGCAGACAACAGAGTTATTATCTGAACAGCTGGACATGTCTCAACAGATGAACAGTTGGTCAAGACTGACCATGGGATGCTGGGTCCTTCTTAAGCTTCTACAGCTTGAATGGTTGCACCTATTACATCCGACAATAACTCCTCAGAGCACTCCTCCATCATGGTTCCTATGTCAAGAGGCACTTGGGACAGTGTATCAGCGTCTATATTTTCCTGGACGATATCTGATGGTGAAGTGGAAATCTGCCAATTCAGCCACCCACCTGCATCCTGTAGCATTTAATTTGGCAGTTGACAGGATATATGTATGGGGATTGTTATCACTGTATACAGTAAAAGTTGGAGCATAATACAAATAGTCACAAAATTTTTCAGTGATTGACCACTTCAAAGCAAGAAATTCAAGCTTGCCTGAGTGTAGGTGGTATTTTTTCTCAGAAGCAGCAAGAGTATGAGATCTATAAGCAATAACACGCAGTTTCCCACATTGCATCTGGTATAATACTGCACCTAACCCTTGAGCTGATGCATTTGTATGCAGTCCAAAAGGCTGTAAAAAGTCAGGAAAAGCTAATACAGGGGGTTGGAGCAAGCAAGCAATTAGCTGTTCAAGGGTGCTTTGATGTTGTTCAGTCCAGGTAATGGGCTTGCTCAATGGAACACCAGATTTTGTGCACTTTGTCTTTGAGTGTCTCTGGTTACTTTTCTGATGAGTATTATCTTCTTGAGTACATTTTTTAGGTCATACAAAGGGCTAGCTATGTGAGATAAATCTTTGATATACTGTCTGTAATAACTAAGTAGACCAAGAATACTCCTCAGCTCACCAATATTCTTTGGATGTTTGTCTTTCAGGGATCTGACAGCTTCTGTATCTGCAGGATCAACTTTACTTCCCTCTGCAGAGACTATTCTACCCAGATAGCGGACATCAGGTTAGAAAAACTCAGATGTTGCCATGTTGCCTAATACACCGCAGCACTTTCCTTACATCTTGGACGTGGTTCTCAAATGTCTTAATAAACACCAAGGCGTCTTCAAGGTATGGAATGAAAAATCTCATCTTGTAGGCCCTCTAGGCACTCCTCCATACATCGCTGGAAGGCTGCAGGAGCATTCATCAGACCAAATAGAATACGCACCCATTCAAATAGGCCCCAGAGTGGCACAAAAGCCATTAGGTTCTTACTTTCCTTTGACATGAAACCGTGGTGGTAGGCCTTCCCTTGGTCTAAAGAAGAAAAGCAGGAATTACCACCAAGGCTGTCCATAATGTCTTGCACCATTGGAATTGTTTGTCTGTTTGGGTGAGTCTTTCTGTTGAGGTCCCTATAATCAATACATAAATGGAGGCTGCCATCTTTCTTTCTTACACACACAATAGGAGATGATTATGATGATTTGGACTTTTCAATCCAGCCTTCTGCTATAAGATCATGTAAGTATTCCTTCATCTCATGATACAAAGACTTTGGCACAGACATATAAGTGCAATTGACTGGCTCATCATCTTTAAGTGAAATATTCAACTGTAAATTTCTGATACACCCAATGTCGTTGTCTGAACTGGAAAATGACTGGCACTTTTTCATTTGTGGTGTGATGTGTTGGCAACTGAAACATACTAGTAGGGAAGACATTTTTAACAAACTGTCAGAGATACCAATCAGAGTCTGGCCCATCAGAGTGACATCATGATCAGTGCCATTATACACTTCAATTGTGATAGTTGTTGGAGCCCCACGTTTCAGTCTTACTAAGCTTTCTGTGAATTCAAGTCCATCTGCCCAACAGAGATTTGCATCAAAAAACAGTGTGGTTTCCACTTTAACTGGCTGCATGTACACTCAGCATGAGACCTGCACAAGACTATGTTTGGGGACATTAACATGCCCTTTCGTGGTCTTTACTGTGTATTCACATGAACTCTCTGCACTTACAAGTTTGATGAACGTCTGGACTTGCTCCTCTTTAGGCTGGGGAATACAGCTTTGACAGTTCTCTCAAGCATGTTGTCACTCACAAAACTTGGCTGAAGTTGTCCCAGGGAGGTCACTATTTGTTCTATTACATTGAACCCTATGATAGGGTGAGAAAGGTTTTGATCCCTTGCTACTAGTATGGTAATGACCAGCTCATCACTATGAGATGTCTGTGATGCTAATCTGAAAGTCACTTCAATATACCCTATATAGGGCATATCAATACAATTGGCAGCCACAAGGTCCAAATTGTTTGGAGCCTCCAGTATGTTGGAAACATCTCTCAATGGAACCTCTGATAAATATTCCTGTTTCCACAATTCATCAATGACACATACCTGAGAGCCTGTGTCCCACAGTGATTGAATTTTATGGCCATGCAGGTAACATTCAATAAGACACTGCCTCCCAACTAATGATGTCACAGGGGAAGGTTAATTAACCTGGTTGCTGCAGGAAGAGTGGACACTCATAGTCAGGTAGGGGTTTGACACTGGCATTATTGAGTTGTTCCAAATTGCTTGTGTTCAGCCCAGTGGAGAGTTTGGCATGTTTTAGACCAGTACAGTACCGTTTTACATCTTGAACACTACTTCATTGGTTTCTGTTTTTTTGCACAGGCTGCACATTGATGGGACTGGTCAATGGATCTGGTTACTCCCTGTCACGTGGAATTAATCGCCCTCCATTTAAAGGACTTTCTCTTAAAGGCTTGATGCGACATGTCCTGCATCCGGCTTGGAAGTACTCACCACTGCCACATCTAAAGCAATGCATGCATCGATCCTTGGTTCTCTGCCGCTGACAACTAAAGCACTTTCTTGCTTGGGAATGAGTAGGGGATGCATAGTATTCTTGGTGCATATACTGGGGTTGAAACTGAGTATTAATTCTCATTTGGTTGGTGGTTGGTGATGGCCAAGATGGCTGCACATGACACTGAACTATTTCTCTTTCAGGGATTGTCTGTGTAGGAACAGGGTATTGTGGTGAGGTGAAAGCTGGTCACTGCAATGATTCTCTGATGTGAGCTATTCCAGCACTGAATGTTTTAAGTGAGGCTACATCAGTTCTCAGTTCTTTCAGCTCAGTCAGCAAGTTGAAAGATGGTTTTGGTACACTTTGAACTGCTCTGGGTTTCTCCACTCGACTGCTCGACAACAGTCGTTGTGTGCTGGACAGTGGTTTTCCTTTTCTTTTGTCTTTCTGCCTCATTAGCGCAAACAATGTTTAATTTTTCCAACAGTGTCTCATCTGTGGTTTTCGTATCAAGGCTGCATGTCTTCTTTAAGGCTGTCACTTTGGAGACCTGTGAGTACTGTATGTAAGAACCTGCTTTGGACTAATGCTGGATCATATTTGAGGCCTGATTCTGCCTCATGCGAAGCAAACAAAATTTTCTGACCCAGGTCTCTCTGTTGCTTTGGCATTCAGAGGTGATTTGCTTATAAAGTTTGGTTGCACTTTTTTCTTGGAAGTGGGAGAGTCAGCTTTGGCTTCCCTTCTAAATAACTTCGTAACTGTAAACCTGGAGAAATAGCATGAATTACTGGATCAACAATCTCACACTCTGGATAGCCTCTGCTTAGGCCATTCTCAATCTGGTGTGCCAAACTTAATTTTTTTTTTGACCTTGGTCACCAATTTGTCCAGAAATTTAAAAATCTTTGCGCCATAGTGGATTTGACTGTGCAATGTTCATTGAATACTAGGGCTGGGCAGCAAATGGCAGTTAAGGATTGACACTGCTTTGTTTTGCATTCACATCTTTTTTGTGTCATTGCACTTTTTAGCTAATCTATTTACACATATTCTTAAATATTACTTGTTATTCTTCCCAACCAGAAAGATGGCTATAAACTAGAACAAGCAATCCTAAACAAGTAAATGCTCTGTTTTAGAAATTATTTTATCTGTGGATCGGTGCAATTATTTTATAAGTGCATAAATCTCAATTTCTCTTTCATTTGATTTTCAATTAGATTTCTTACATTTTTCCCATTTGGCTAGCAAGTTAACAGCATTAAGCAAAATCAAACATTAAATGTGATGAAGCTGTGTCAATACACCAAAGTAGTGTATAAATAGCATTGGCATGCTATACGATAACAGATCAGCAAATTAAAAATCTTTTACCAACTTTTTGTCCTCATTGTAAATGCTGAAAAAAATGCAATCAAGGGTGCTCTTAAATTGTCATAAGAAAATGTAATCAGAGGAAAAATGTTATTTCTAGGGCTTATGATTCAAAAGTTATGGGCATAAACATGAGTGAAAAGTTGAACTGTTGGTGTTGCTAAAGAGCTTAAGGAAAAAATATTTTAGGTATAAAATACTGTTCAGATCGCTACTGTTCAGAATTATCAAACTTTCTTATGTACAATTCTATGGGCTGATTTTTACTTAAAGATATTAAGAGATGGTTTATTGTTGCTAGAATCTAGTGACTGGAAATAGAGAATTCAAAATATGCATATTCAAAAGATTAGAATATAATTATTTGCAATAATGGTTGCATTACAATGGACAAAATACATTACACCACAGAGTAATGTTTAGATCATACATGTTTAGATCATATTTAAAAATATATCAAAAGAGAAATGGGGCTTTAAGTTAGATTTAAAGGGACATAGTGAATCTACCTCCTGACAAACACTTTGAAGACTTTAGATTAAAGTTCAGAAACAGAATCAAATGCACTACTTTAAGTATACAAATATAATACAGGTAACATGTCTGTTGTGGTTTAATAAAAACAACTTGTTCAATGCAATATTAAAATGTGGAAAATAAAATGTATAATTGAAATGATAGACAACTTAAAATGCAATTCTAAGAAAAATTTCTATTAAGGAAAAAATGAAAAGATAATAAACAAAGAGTAGTATTGAAATATAGGTCCATATTTTATGTATTCATCTATTTATGAGGTATTGATGGGTATAGGTAGATTTTGTAGCGAACACTCAGCAGAAATAAAAGGCGTGAGTTGAGGAACAGTGACGTCACTGCCACCGCTTAAGAAACAGCAGGTGGCGATAGTGACTGCGGTGGAGACGGACGCCAGCGAGGGCGAAGAAGAGCTTCGGCGACTCTCGTCTCTGAAGAAAGGCGCTGATTCATTGCGCGCTCGGCGGACTGGAAACATGGTAAGAAATGTTCCCGTTTTACCCGTTTATGTGAGCGGGTGGTGGGTGAGCTGAACGCGCATAATGTGCCGTATTTTCAACAGTAATGAGATTTCGAGAATTTATTAGGAATAAACTCTTCATGAGTTGAGGAAAGTAGCCTAAATGCTCCTAATGTAGGTTTCATTTTGTTATCTATTTATTTGCAAAGTTGAATTAGTATTTGAATTGAGAACAATGTTAAAGAGAGGTTCATTCAGAACAATAAAGCACGTAAAGTTACATGTATAATTGCAATTTGTTTTGACAGTTTCGAAACCAGTATGACAACGACGTTACAGTGTGGAGTCCTCAGGTAACGACCGCTGACGGGACATCAGTGAATTTGTTTAATTCCCCGTCTGAGGAGTTTCGTGCTGTGTGTTCAGGGCCGGATTCATCAGATCGAGTACGCAGTGGAGGCGGTGAAACAGGGCTCAGCCACCGTAGGGCTCAAATCACGCACTCAAGCTGTTCTTGTGGCCCTCAAGGTACCTCACGACACAACATCTGCAGACGTCATTCTCCACCAGGGTTTTTCTGGTTTAAAAACACACTCATGTACCTTCTGTAGCAAATGCTTTTCACAAGTAATGTGTTCTAGGAGTTTAATTATCAACTAGGGTTGAAGAACAAGAAATGTACAAGTTTGAACATTTTTCTTAACTTCGTTAAAGCATATTGTATTAAAAAGGTGTCCCATTTAACATTAAATTAACACAACAAAATTAAACAAATGTAATATATGCTTGTCATGTTTAGTCTACAAAAGACTCTTGCTGTATTTTGGAGTCTTTCATGGTTGCTGAAGTACAACAAATAAATCATGGCAAAAAAGATCAGTGTAATCAGTAGGTTGCTGGTTCGATTCCAGCACCGGCAGAGAGCAACTGAAGTGCCCTTGAGCAAGGCACCTAACCCCTGATTGCTCCCCAGTTGTTGCAGGGTTAGCTGCCCACTGCTCCGGGTGTGTGTCTGTTCACAACTTGCAGTGTTTGTTCATTCTTCACAAGGGATGGGTTAAATGCAGAGACCACATTTTGGTTATGGACGTAACATTATTTTTGCCATAACTAACAAAAACATGTCACTCACTCAGTTATTTTTAGCAGCAGAACTTTTTCTTATATAAATGAACAAAGCCCCAAACACCTGCTCACAAACTCGCTATGTAAAGTAAAAGTTCAGCAAACCTCAGCTTTGACATCACAAAGTCCAGAAGAAACTCTCTAGCTGATTGTTGTTGTTGTTATCCTTTTTTGAAAGAATAACCTATATAAGGCAATATCTCATTGATTCACGACTACATGGATCATTAGTCACACAACATTTTCAGCTAAAACAATGATGCATGAGATGCCTTGAGGGTGAGGGCAAAATATCATTTTCGGTTGGACTTCTCCTTTAAAGAGCATGTTTTCCTTTTACAGTAAATTTTGAGCGTCGTAACTGCAGGTCTTTTTTTTGTTCCAAAAACAACATTACACACTAAGTGAAAAACTATAATATGACTCCTTTAAATATGTAACACTACACCATAATATCTGTATGTCTGTGATGTGTTGTCTTGTAGAGGGCTCAGTCTGAACTGGCTGCACACCAGAAGAAAATCCTTCATGTTGACAGTCATGTTGGCATTTCCATTGCAGGACTGACTGCAGATGCCAGACTACTCTGGTAAACCAGTCACACATCAAAAACCAATATATACTTATATACAGGGAGTGCAGAATTATTAGGCAAGTTGTATTTTTGAGGATTAATTTTATTATTGAACAACAATCATGTTCTCAATGAATCCAAAAACTCAATTATCAAAGCTGAATATTTTTGGAAGTAGTTTTTAGTTTGTTTTTAGTTTTAGCTATTTTAGGAGGATATCTGTGTGTGCAGGTGACTATTACTGTGCATAATT
>JBAJNP010013742.1:0-11773 GCA_036877545.1 Yasuhikotakia modesta | reverse complement strand
CACACACACACACACACACATACACTCATTCACTAATGTTGCGTACGATGACGCACATTCTCACTGAACTCTTTTAATGTTTAACCAGCGCTGCAGTTAAATATGCATGCCAACACTTTCCCTGCTAACAACTTTAGGTTGTAAAAATGTTTATTTAATGTTTTTATAAAGTAAAAAACATTGGAAATGTTACCTTGAACCTTCTATAGGATTGTACAAATCATGCAGTTTTGTAAACATTGTATTGATAAATATGGTTAGAAAATTTAAGAATAACTTTCTAAGAATAGCCATTCTGCAGCGCTTAGCAAACAACATTAAAGATGTTCAATATAGTCTGTTTATTACACGACCTACATGTAGGTCAAACATTACTGGTTCTGACTCGAGTTCTGCTGGTTCTGACTCGAGTTCTGCTTGTCTGCTTTTTTCCTCAACGTATATAGTGTGATATTTATATAGTGTGGCAGCTGTTTTGAAGACAAACAGAGAGAGTCTGGCTTTTTAAGCGCTGTTTTATCTGTCAGACCCGCAGCTGTGTCAACAGCCAAAATATCGGCACAAGAAACGATTTCGGTTCCAGCGACGGTGACACGACTCGCAAAAGGTCACCGTGCGACGGCTCCAGACAAGGAAAAAGTTGCGGTCTGTCTGTGTGTGTACGGTTTGGCCGTGCTGCGTTGACAGGAAACTGGGCTTTTTCACATTAAACCCAAATCACTTTTCCTGTATATTTTAGCTGAAAGAAAGAAAAACAAATTCTTTAAACAGTCTCAGGTGTCGCATTCCTGCAGAACTGCACGGTGCAGCGCAGGTGATTGGATCGCTGTGTCTCTACGCCGGTTAAACAAAGACCGTTATTGTAGGTAAAAAACTGTTTTAACACATTATACATGCGTGAGCAACCTGCCTCTGAAAGTACTATTAAGATTTAAAGGCAGATTGTGACGTTAAAAGGTGGCGTTGAGTGCAAGCCTTTGTCCCAGAAGTTTAAAATGTTAATCTCATCGAGACTGGAGAGAAATGTTGCTGAGCTGACGGTTTCATCGCAGTCTCACAGTCTGAATTATTCCCCTGAGACTCTGTGTTACGTAACAGATTGTGCCGGGCGGAGCGATAAAACTATTATCATAACATAACTATAAAATACTCATTTTTGAAACTCGTTGTATGTAAAATAAACCAAAACACTGAAAATCGCATGCTGTATTTTTACACTGATGGAACACACAGGAGAAGTTTAGTTTAGTTTAGTTTGCAGGGCACTGCTAGTTTGTGTTGTAGTCTTGTGTTGTAAAACTAGCGCTTTCAAAAACGTTGAATGTTTTATGTGATATTGTCACGTCGTGTTTTTGTGGGTTTGTGTTCCTGGAATTTTAAGACAAGTTCCTTGTAGAGTTTCAGCATCAGATGTTAAAGTGTGTGACGTTTGAGATTTGCATGCACAACAATGCAAATTATATTGCAGGAGCAATTTTGCATGTCTTTAACGGCTGAAGACCTCCGGCAGTGACCTGGAGTTAGCTGGGGTGTAAGTTAAGTTCCCTGCAGGATAGTTTGGAGAAAAATGCTTCAATTGTGGCTGGAAAATTTGACTCGTTCACCCTAATTTTCATTCTGCCAGGTCCTGCTTACTTTTATCCATACAGCGAATTATCCCAACAGTTTTAGGTTGTAAGAACGTTTCCCTAATGTTCCCATTAAGTAACAAAAACAATGTCATTTAGGAAGTAGAGTGTTACTAACATTATTGTTTGGTTGTAAGAACGTAAAGCATTTCACTAACCACTAACAATAACATTTGTGACAATGATATCTTTTAAAGAACATTAGACAACGTTCTGAGAACGTTCCATTAGCTGGGATAATGAGAGGGTGTGAGGTTCTTTGTTATAGTGTGTGTGTGTGTGTGTGTGTGTGTGTGTTCTAGATATGAGAGAAATCATTTATCATTTATACCAAAATCAATAAAGTTGGAATGTACCTTCTTATTCTAAGATTCACTAGATAGATAGATAGATAGATAGATAGATAGATAGATAGATAGATAGATAGATAGATAGATAGATAGATCTAGAGGGAGAGAGAGGGACAGAAAGAGATAGAAAGAAAGAGGGATGGAGAGAAAGAGATAGAGGGACAGATATCCTAAGCACCCGTATCAGAGACACTTTTTGTCTGTGAATTGATGAATTAAAAGTTTGGGTGGCTTAAAATAGACGCGGTCTTTGGCCCCTGACCCCAGAGCCCCCCGTCTGTCTCCTGCAATGGGAAGTGGGGGTGGCAGTTTCCCAGAATGCCCTGGGGCGCGTACTGATGATAGTGCAGCACTGGGGGCGGTTGGGAGGTCGGTCTGGCGGGCGTAGATTTGCCCTCTGGTTCCCTACGTAGGCTGTAGCTTTGCTAAGCATCTGAAATATTCATGCTGCTGTCAGGAGAGTTTCTCTTAGCGTAATGCAGTTTTGAAACTTTTCATGCACCGGCGTACAATTCTCTGAAACCAGCAGCATGCATAAAATAAGCATGCGAGACGCTTCGTCGTCACGTTGCAACTTGCAGCGTAATTATTTTGCATTTGTTGTGTAAAATACAGAGTTATCCAGTGGCCTCATTCATTTCATGGTTTTTGCATTGCTCATGTCAAAGCCATACAAGACTTTTGATTGGTCCGTAGCTTGTGATGTTAGCAGTGACATCACGGCTCCATTTCCCCAGGGTCCATCCATCTGTTTTCTCTGGATTGGGGGCGGGGCTTTGGTATTTCCAGATGAGCGTCTGTCATTTGTAGCTTTCGGATATTTGGCGTGACACACAGATTCTCTCTCTCGCCACATTTTCCACGATTTACATAATTTGAAATCCAGCTTTAATCTAAACAGCCACTTTGAATAACAACCGCGATGCCAAAAAGCATTAATTTTTGACTCCTGCTTGTCTTCTTCATTTTACTCTGCAGTTTTAACTCAGTCTGGGTCGGTGTTTTGATTAGGATTGTTATTGGTGATGTTTTTTTTAACACTGTTTTGCTCTGAACCTGATGTATGTTGTCTCTTAATAAAGCGTTTAAGGCGGAGTTTGCCCCCGGGGCTTTTGAGGCGGATTTCTTCCACCTGGACCACCACCACTTCAGCCACAGGCCTGCCCACCCTCGAACCCGCGCCGGTCAGACGGGACCGCAGCGCCAGCATCAAAACGCCTCACGACGGCCCGTCCAGCAGGTCCAAACATTCACTCCTATTGGGATGCATTAAAAATAAAATGATTTAAAAACGTTCAAAACATCCAGTTTTGTAAACTTCATAATTAATGTTATTTCTTGGTTATCAGAACATTATTCAAATGTTCTTTTTGTAACATTTTTAAAACGTTTCTCTAAAAACATAAGAATAATGTTTATTATAATTATAATTTTTTATGTATAATTTTATTATAATTTTACTGCAAGATTTTGCAAGAAGTTTTGACAACTGAGAGAACTTTTAGGGAACGTTAGCCAACATTATGAGAACGTTCTCTGTTAGCCGGGTATGGTTCCACTGCTAATATTATCATCTTTCATTCACTTTTACTAGATCAATTTTTATCTAACCCCACAAACGTCTTTCTGTAAAATGTCACTGGGATGATTTAGTTGGTTGTGTTTGTACAGTATTTGATCTGCTAGCACAGCTGTTGTACGTCTGCGCTTAGCGCTTGAACTTTCCGAAGCCCCTCGGCTGTGCTTTCGTCTCTCTGCCCGATGGTTGATGAAACTTTTATAATGTCCATCTTTGGGCATTTTTCACTTTTATACCGTCTGTAACCCCGTCTCAGAGTTCTGAGGTCCAACTAAAGTTGGGCCTGTTAACACTGATAGCCATCTGCTCTGTGTAGACACAGAATCTAAAGAGCTTCTCAGGAGACACCAGGACCAGCTTGTGTTTACATTTGGGGCCGGTGTAGCCGAGTCGCCGCTGCATTAGCTGGTTCTGCTGGTGTTGAAGTGGTGCATCTTCTGAGCTGTGTCTTAATGGACATGTGAAGATGTTCTTCAACTGTGTTCTGCACAACTGACAGGAACAAAACAAGCCCAAGAAGCCCTCATTTCTCCAAAACAAGACTTATTTTTAAAAAGAAGGATATTACTTGTTGAGTTGAAGTATCTTCATGATGGAAATGTTTTGGAAAAGCCAGCAATTATAATTAGCTTTGGGAGCTAGCTTGTATTATGGCTTTAAACTCTGGTGAGATGCATTTGAAGTTATTATAAAGTAGCAGAACACCAGAGAAAATAGTTGTGTACATTTGTGATGTATAAAATCAAAACTTTAAGCCAGTTTTGAAACATTTCTTGCTTGTTTTTGCAGTTTGGTGAACAATGATTCATGGAACAACCCAGTTACCCTCAACATCTCCAAGAGCAGATCCATGTCTGCTTCATACACCTCCACCAACCACATCTACAGCAAGAACCGAAGAGGTGTGTGTGTGCAAGAGAGAGTTTGTGTGTGTGTGCGCATGATTGTGTGTGAGAGTGTGTGTGTGTATGTGTGTGTGTGAGAGAGTGTGTGGTGTGTGTTTGTGTGTGAGTGTGTGTGTGTGTGTGTGTGTTGATCAGTTTTTATCATCTGTTCTCTGACAGGTTTCCCGTCCTCCAGCATCTCTCCTCTGGCTTCACCCTGTCATTCTCCTCCAGCGCAGGGGACGCCCCTCAACAGCCCCACCACCAAAACCCCATCAGTGGAGCTGCCCGACACAGAGCTGTGCGACGGCCCCCAGCCGTCAAGCCCCCACAGAGCCTTAACACACAGTCAGAGCGCCCCCGGCTCCTGGGGGCTGCCCCCCCTTTGCAACAGGTCAGACCTCCTCAGTCAACAGTAATTAACACAAACACTGACCATAAACATTACACCCATCTCTCATTAGATCGCCCAAAATATTGTGCCACTGTTTAACGTCTTTTAAAGAGTGTGAGGCAGATTTGTGACCGTTTGGGGCTCGAATCCTGCAGAAATCTGCTTTCTACAATCGTCTACATGTGCAGTTTCTGCGCAGGGCTGTTAATAAGTCATTTGAAGGGTTAATATTCATTTCGTGGGATTTCTGGTGACGCTGAAACTACACACTTGCTTGCATGTTCTACAACTGCGACTGCGGCCTGTTACATGCGGTTACTAAACAACCTCTGATTCATTAACTGTTTAACTAATGTTGTGTCTAAACATTAACCGACCTGTGTATGCGCGCACAGCTCTGTTGTGCTTTATTGTCTGTCTTGCTTTTTTGCTCGCTGTGACGTCTAATTCAAACAGCTACGCTAAATAAAAGTGGCAGCGTTTAGTCAAAAATGATTTAATTTGTTGGCAGTTATTTAAATGGTGAAAAGGGGCAGGGAGAACAAACATGCGGACAAAATATAGTGGTCCGTGCCGGAGTGGTGGGCTTAAAATGTTGTATGTGTGTTTCTGCAGCTGCGGGAGACCCTACAGCAAACTGAGACATGGTGACGGACCACCAGACACAGGAGACAGAACTCAACTATCAGGTGAAACTCATTCTGTAATGTCAACGTTACGTCCTGAATAAAACATTAGACTGAGTTGTTAAAACTGTAAATTCACTTGTCACACTCCTGGGCTGAACTTTAATAACCTTTCAGAAGAAGCTGTGACATCATCAGACTATGACATCACCTACGAGACCAACCACAGTGACACCAGCCAATATGCCCAAATCGAAGAGGACGAAGAGGGTCCCTTCCACGCCCAGATTTCCTGCGGGTCGTACCAGCCTCAGGCGTTAGCGCTGGCTAACCTCATACCGCCAGAGGTAAACCACCTTTCTGATGGACACCTCGAGTTGTTGAGATGTTTGAAGAAGTTGTCGAGATGTTTGAAGAAGTTGTTGAGATGTTTGTGAAGTTGTTGAGATGTTTGTGAAGTTGTTGAGATGTTTGTGAAGTTGTTGAGATGTTTGTGAAGTTGTCGAGATGTTTGAAGAAGATGCCAAGAGGAACATACATAAATATACATTTCTATCATAACTTGGTCGTTTCCTGGGCAGGGTGAAGCCATTTTGGCCCCGCAGCCCCTGGTGATGGAGGGTCTGGAACCCCTTATGAGTCAGATCAACAACTGGAACTTTCCCATCTTCAACCTGGTGGAGAAAACCGAGGGCAGATGCGGCCGTATCCTCAGCCAGGTGAGACACTGACATCTGGTGGAGGTTTCAGCTGTTTACATCACATACTTTTAGACACTTTAAAACAAAGTGACAGAGTTAATTCAAAGTATAATTTTTTTATTATTAGTTCTTGTGTTCCCTGGGATCAAACCCACAACTTTGCACTGCTAATGCAATGCTCTACCAGTTGAGCGACACAGGAACACCATTCAATAACACATGCAAGAAATATTACATATCGAAACATGTCTGCACATACATTGGAGGTCAAATTTCTAGAACCAGAACTTATTGTGTGATTTTTCTAGGTCTGTGGTTATTTTTGGTTGATCTATTTGACATTTTTTGCTGGTTTGTCTCCGTTGTAGGTGTCTTACCAGCTGTTTGTGGATACAGGACTGTTTGAGACGTTTAAGATTCCAGTCAGAGAGTTCATGAACTATTTCCACGCTCTGGAGAACGGCTACAGAGACATCCCATGTGAGTCTGAGCAAACAGATACCAGATTCATGGTTCCTTTCCTTTTGCTGTAAGAGACTCTCATCAAAGTGAGGACAGTAACATTACAGTAACAAATATACAGTAATGGTACGAAGGCTGTGCTGTATCGCCCCCTGGTGGCTGTTTACGGCATTAAATATTTTCTTTGTGTGTAGATCACAACAGGATTCATGCCACAGATGTTCTTCACGCAGTTTGGTACCTCACGACCCAACCCGTGCCTGGTTTACCCACCCTGACCCGCATTCAGGGATCCCTCAGCGATTCGGGTGAGACATTCCTAACTCGTGACTCTCAGCACTCATCCATTTGAATGACGCGGACAGCCAATCAGAAAGGCGCTTGTGAAATGTCAAAGTGACGCACGTTTAATTTGTGGGGTCTTGTGTATCTTCAGAGCGTGATGGTGGGCTGGCTCGCGGACACACTCGGTTCCTGATGTCCAGCACGTATCCTTCAGAGACAGACGGTTATGGCTGCCTGTCTGGACTCATTCCTGCGCTTGAGCTCATGGCTCTTTACGTAGCGGCTGCCATGCACGACTACGACCACCCTGGGCGGACCAACGCCTTCCTAGTGGCCACCAGTGCTCCACAGGTAGTCGACGACACAATATATGAAGCGTAGTGATATCACAGCTGCATTTTTCTGAAATTCTTACCTCTCTTGCAATTGAATTTGATGTTCTGAGGTTTGTCAATGTTCGTGTTGGTCCTGAAACATCTTCAGATCTCCAAACGGTGTTGTTTGTTTTACAGGCTGTGCTCTACAACGATCGCTCGGTTCTGGAGAATCATCACGCAGCTTCTGCCTGGAATCTCTTCATGTCGAGGCCTGAGTACAATTTTCTGGCCAGTCTGGACCACATGGACTTCAAACGGTTCCGCTTCCTGGTCATCGAGGCAATTCTCGCCACCGACCTCAAGAAACACTTTGACTTTCTGGCTGAATTTAATGCCAAGGTATTTTCTTTGTAGAAGATTTTAAACATATTATATATCAAAAATGTTATTCTTAAGTATTTAGTAGAATGTTTTATAATGTTTTGTTGGGATAAAGCTAATGATGGGAAGTAGAACTTGGATTAAAGATCAAGACTAGTTGCTATTGCTGTTGCGCACAGTGGACCAGAACAGGAAGTGATGTCATATGTTCACACATTGTCTGACTGTAACTTATTTCAGGCCCATTCATGAACATGTTAATGAGCTACAGGCCGTAATCCAAATTTGGCATCACATCCATTTACGTTATGAAAACGTTAGATGTGCGTTCCATCGTGTTACGTTTGTTTTGGCAGGTGGGAGATGACGGCTGTTCAGGTATTGACTGGACCAATGAGAACGACAGACTGCTGGTGTGTCAGATGTGTATTAAACTAGCAGACATCAACGGACCGTTGAAAAGCAAAGAACTTCATCTGCGGTGGACCGAGGGGATTGTAAATGAGTTTTACGAGCAGGTCAGTTCCAGCGATGAAGGTCTGAGGTGATCTGAGGTCATTCTCAAGCCATTCTGTGGCACCATTATCACCTGAGATTAACAGGGGCGGCTAACAGTTTAGGTTGTAGAAGCGTTTCCGAGTGCCTGGCAACTGCGCTGAGGGTTTGTAGTAAGAGTGTCTTATTATAGACTGAATAACACAGGTAGGTAACCTCACAGAAACTCTTTCATTCACAATGCGTGGCGGAGAGGCGGCATGGATACGCTGTTGCCTGGCAACCCGCTACATCTTTCTGAGGTAAACGTTACGAAAACGTCAAAGTATTACCTTGCTAAACATAGTAGAAAAATATGAGCTAAATGTCGTTTTGCGCTGCTAACATTATACGCTACTGTAGAACGCGCAGAGAACGTTTTCTGAACGGCCGGTGTGGTGTACAGTATTACAGTGATGTCATGTATCAGGTCGACCAATCAGACACCAGGTAGTGCTGTCTGATTAACTTAACATGAGAGCAAATGTTCTTTATTTAAACACATCCCTGGTTTTGTTATGAATTAATGATCTATGGGGCATAACATCAGTATCAACATCAATATTTAATGTAACGTTCGCTAACGTTATTAGAAACATCCTTTTGGCAACTTTTTTTTAAGTGGCAACAACTTTTTAACGTTATTTATGTTTTTAAAACGTTCCTGTTGCAACCTAAGAATAACGTTTCTGGTATGGTATATAACACTAAACAATGTACTAATGTACTGCAAGCATTTAAATAAGGTTAGTTTTTATAACATTTAGAAAACATTAGTTTTTAGTAAGATACAGTAAATAATATTGAAACAGTATTGAGCTGGATACAAAAAATATCGATAAAACCTTTTGATCTGATTTCTAAGAGCTGAATCGTTCCTCTCTGTGTGTTTTCTGGATAAACTTTAGAGATTGTGTGTTAGCATTGTAGTTAAATGTCACCGGCGCTCATGTGATAAATGCGACACTATTGCAGCTGTTGTGCGCTGCTAACATGAGCCACAACATGAGATCACAGGCTCAGAAAATCATCACTTCCCATGATGCTTAAATGAGCCATTTTTCTTTTGATAAAGAAAAATAAAACATTGCTTTTCAGTTGTCTTTTTAGTAATACTACCTAGTGCTATTAGAACTGATTGGTTAATGAATAATTTTCAGAAACTACTTGAAAATGATTTACACCTAATAAACTCAATTGTACTTTAATCAGATCTTTAATAATGATGTTCCTTCACAAGAGACACTAGCTTACATCATGTCTGTGGTCCAAAAATAAGTTATTTTGCTCCTCATACCTTGGTTGAACTTTAAATTCTGTCTTTTTTTTCTGAAGAGACGTACTTATCTGAAGTCGGTCTGCAGTACCATCGCAAACATGATGGTGGCAGCAGAGGGGCTAGTTTGGTCATAACAGCAGTTTAGGAAAACAAAGGTCAAATTTAAATACTTGTGGTTTAAATATGTTACAGTGTTCTTGGTTTTCTGTGTCTCAGGGTGATGAAGAGTCTAGCCTGGGTCTTCCCATTAGCCCATTCATGGACCGATCGGCACCCCAACTCGCCAAACTACAAGAGTCCTTCATCACGCACATTGTAGGACCTCTCTGCAGCTCCTACGATTCTGCCGCCCTCATGCCCGGCCGCTGGGTCGACCCGCTACCCAAAGTGGGTGAGGATTGTGAGGAAGAGACAGATGAAGAAGACGAGGAAGAGGAGTTACCAGAGGAAGACGCCTCCACCAGCTCAGAACTGTCCCGTGAGTTTCCACAGTAGACGCTTCTCAAAAACGGCGTTTAAAAATCGTAACGTCATAATGTTAAATAAACAGCAAGACTTGCAACAACAAAACTGAGAAAATGAAACTAGAAATGTTAAATATTTATAAGTTATATAAGTATAATATAATATATAATATAAGTAATATAAGTTATATGTTCAGTGTCCTAATACCTTCTGAAATTATTTTGGAAATATTGGAAATATTTTGTGTTAATATTTAGAGCCATTAGAGACACAAAAGAAGATATTTAGAGAAACGTCTCTGTAGTTTGGTGTCCATGCGGTAGGTCACTGTTGAGTGCCAGTTGTTTGTTTACCAACGTGCTTCAAAATATCATCTTTTGTGTTCCTCAGAAGCAACAACGTTTTTCAATGACATGAAAAAATGATGAATTTTCATTGTGTGAACGATCTCTTAAACTCTTCATATTTTTTTTATTTCAGAGAAACCAGCACCCAAGAAACGCCGGAAAGTTTTCTGCCAGATCACCCAACACCTGCTGGAGAACCATGACATGTGGAAGAAGGTCATTGCTGAAGAGTCTAAATGCCAAACCGAGGAGGAGGAGTCCACGTGCCTCAGTAACACCCCTGAACCAATCGACGAAGAGGAGGAGGAGCCAGGAAGCAAAGAGGAGCCAATCGGGAACCAGGAGGTGGATACTGAGGAGGAGTGTGCTTCACCTGAGGAGGCGAATGAAGATGAAGGACAAGCAGAGGATGCAGACGGCGAGACTGAACAGGAAGTGGAGGATTCTGTGAAGTCTGATTCAACAACTGCGGACGATGATGATGTAGGGCTCATGGGAAAAAAGGAGGAAACGGAAGCAGAAAAAATAGACGAGGATCCAGAATGAATGAGTTGCCATTTTTAGATGAGAACATTGTCTGAAAGCTTTTTATTGGCAAGCAGAACTCCTAAGATATGGTTGCCAGCACATCACTTAGACACAACACTGTAGATGCTTGAACATGTGCCTCAAGGAAACAAGGTGGGGAGTCCAAGGAGCGTTTTTGTAACAACGATGGGGTGATTTTGGGCATCTGTTGAAGGACAGGAACTCTGTTAAAGTGTGGGTTGAAGTTTCCAGAACATGAGGTTCTAGAGGGAAGGGGCTTCCTACATTTTCTAGACATCACATCGGTCAGTTTTGGTTCTGGCAGGTTCTTCAGGCGATACCCCCAGCTGCACCTTAACAAAGAACTGCCACCCCAAACTACGACAGGGGTCACAGTGACCTGCAGTCATTTACACATTTTGCAGGCCTGCCTGACTTCCTTAAGAAGCGAGTCTTGGGAACCGCAGTGTCAACTTTGGGAACCCAAAATGAATTCACAGTGACTCTTTCAGGAGCCTCCACCCTCACAACGAAAATAAACCCTCCGCAACAGCATGCATTTGTAAACATGCTACGTCCTGAAGATAAAGACGTGTGCAACTCTACATTCCTGCATTTGTCCTGCCATTACTCGTTCTTTTCTTTTCAAAGGACTCTTCAAGGTCGCACGCCACAACGCAGATATTGAACGCTCGCGCCGATGTCCTTGTTCTTTTTCTAAAAGCATCAAGTCAGATCCCTGTTGTTTTCTCCACCGCTTGAGTTTCTCCAATGGTGTGCCGTCCGTCCACAAACTGAGATTTTCTGATTCTCAGGCTCAGACTGTTTTCTGATAACTGTTTAAAGAGTCGTTGGTTTTTACGGACTTCCTCGCAACTTTATAATCTTTTGAATCTCGGTTGTTACGTTAGGAAAAAGGGAATTTTTGGTTCTTTTGTAACGTGTGATTCGTCAAAGGCTTTTTATAACAGAGTAGCCCAATTGTTGTTTTCCAAGTCGAGGTGATTTGATAT
>JBAJNP010013741.1:0-11774 GCA_036877545.1 Yasuhikotakia modesta | reverse complement strand
GGACAGCAGGTCATCAAACTGGAACTGTCTCAGTCTGAAGTAACGCTGAAAGCGGCCGTCATCCAGGCGCAGCTCCTGGAAGAGTTGATGAAACTCGCCGAGCTGGGTACACTTCTGCCGTATGTTATGTACCCCGACACGGTGCCGAACGAGTGTACGCCGTTTAACAGCTTTCCACATCAAATAAATAGGCCGTAAGGTGAACCAAGAAAATGTGTTCAAAAAATGAATCTCGTTCTGACCCCTGTCGTCTACATACTGTTTATTGCATAAAATAAACAAATTATTGGTGAGTTCGAATATGAAAGTTCTCCTGTGGTTCTCCTTTATAAAAAACATTACAAAGTCTGTTGTAGAGTACTTTCTTGCTCTAATGCGGTGACCCCTTTTGACGGTGGTCGCATTTAGTGGCCGCCGTCAAAAGGTGGCCGCATTTAGTAAACAGAAACCCACTACGGCGGCCTATATGGATTCTGACAGGAACAACGACTATGAAGACACTCCCGAAAGTCCAAAAGAAACAAGAAAAAGTACACACAAACAGTGCTACATGCATTTAACTTTGGTTAAACATGAACAGGAGCAAGATTTATAGATTTATAGACTATAGATTTATATTTAAATAGATTTATAGCAAGATCTATAAACATTGCCGTGATATCGAGTTTGAGAATATCCCCAAAGATGCTGCCTTTCACCCTACGTGCTACAGGTGGTTTATAGAAAGAAGGATGGAATTGGCTAAAAAATGGATAGCATGTGAGCAGTTTGAATCAGAAGTTTCTGACAAAGTCGAGGGCACGTCGTTGGGTATCTCCAGTTTGAAAGAAACCCCAAAAAAGAAACTTTGGTCCAGAACAGGCCTGCCAATTCCTTGTGCTGGCCCTGTGCTTCCTGCCCTGTGCATAATCTGCCAAATTATGTTTCTGCCTGTATATCACTGACAAGTATATCACTGTAAATGGCAAACGCCAGAAAGCTCACTTGGTACAGGCGGAAACATTGTCAGCAAGTAGGTAAACACAAGATGCCCCCCTCCTACATACACACATTTATTACATCTTTATCCAAAAAATGACTTACAGTGAATTTAAGGTTTACATTTTCACTAAATTGGCCTTTTGTTATTTAAGGGTCAGTTGCAGAAAGCTGCCGAGATGAAGCAAGACAGTAGCATTCTGTTGCATATTAAAGACAAAGACTATGTGTCTCTGGAGGTGCAATATCACAGATGCTGTTACAAACTTCTTGAGAAGATATACAGCAAAACCAGACAATCAACAGTGAGTTATGTATTATTATTGCATTTATAATTTTACTCTATGTATTTCATCAAGCACTTAAAATACATGTATTTTCTGTCTGGTTTGTGTGTTTTCAGAAATGAACCCACTTTTAACGTCAGCTACAAGGTTTTCTGTGAGAGCATCATCCGCCAAAGAATTATTGTCAACCACGAGGTGCTGAACCAGCTAAGAAGACTGTTTTGTAATCTTGTAAAAAAACACGAAGGTTTTGATGCTTCAAACTACAGGTAACTGCAATAAAAACTACTGTTATTTCTTAAGCAGCTAAAGTTAAATTGGTCTACACCATGTTCTTAAACAAGTCTTAAAATGTCTAAAATTTAAAAATATTAATTCAAGGCCTTAAAAAGTCTTAACCTGGCTAACACATTTAGGGAATCCCTGTTCTCAGTTTATTTGAATTCAGTTATTTATTCACTGTATTTATGTTTCGCATACAGGATACATTGAAGAAGAGGTTGGCCCGTGATTTCCCCCAATTGGTGTTTCATGCCCCTACAAAGCATTTGTGAGCTGGTTTTTGTTGAGACACTTTCGACAGATAAGCTGATAAACAGGCTACCTTTTTCATCAAGCACTAAAAACGCCAAATGGAGTGAGGATGAAAAGCCCTCAACAGCAACAAAGGGCCAGAAAACTCCAGAGGACGCAAGGACTCCTTATATAGCTGCATTGGTATTAAAGAGACTTCTGCTTGACTCTCCAGGCATGACATGTCCATGGCCACCCACATCAGATTTATTTAAATGTGACTAGCAAAATCAGTTGTGCCACATGAACTATACAATCTGGTTTCCTGGATTGTGGGTGCAACTGAGGATATAGCAGTAGACCATTATGTTGACATTGAAGATGATATGAATTTAAAAGTGTATCTATTTGTCAAGACATTGTGTATCTGGCATCTAAGGGACGAAAGCAGACGCCTAAGTCATTGTGTCTTGGATTAACTGTTCGTCATTTAAAAGGTTCTTCACGAATTGTGTTACTTTTTAATAGACTGGGACATTGTGCATCATGGGACACAGTTATGAGTTTAGACACTAGGATAACATAGACTTTGGGGAGGAGACTATCAGGTTGTGGGACTACCCACTATACAAATGGGATTGTGCTGCAAAATGTTGTTGTTTCACCTGTGTCAACAACATTTAGACAGCCATTAAAGAAGGGAGTTTCCTCATTCCAAGCACACCCAAAAATTCCTGTTGAACAGTACCATCAGTCTAATAGACAAGGGGCACAGAATTTGCTTCTCCCACTGCAGGCAGAAACATACAGACTGAACACTCAGTCTGCTAAACAAATTAAACTGGCATATATTTTTGTGAAGTCTCTAGATGCTGAAACATGCACAATTCCAAGCTGGACAGGATTCCATACACTGCTTCAAGCTGAATGCGCTTTAAAAAAGTCATCTCTGCGCTATCTTCCAGTCATTGAGGCTTCACCAACAGAGATGTCAACAGTTAACACAATCCTGAAGTGAAGTGTCGATATTGCTAATGAGCTAGAACTGGACCATAGTGTTGGTGTTTGACCAGGTTATATATTCCAAAGCTCAGCAAATCCGCTGGAAGAATGATGACTTTACACAGCGTTTAGTGCTTAGACTTGGTGAGTTTCACAGATGCATGTCCTACCTGGGTATTCTAGGAAAAGGTATGGAGATGCAGGACTGCAAGACATACTAATTATATCTGAAGTTGTTGCCCCAGGGTCCATCTATGGTGTGATCACTGGTCATCACTACAACTGCAGCATAAGGGCACACAAACTTCTATATGAGGGTCTGCAGTGAATCCAGTTCAACACCTTCTTAGACTTTTGCCACCACTGGAAAGAGATGAGTGTATGCATGTCATAACTGAGGTCATATCT
Organism: Yasuhikotakia modesta; assembly: GCA_036877545.1. Lineage (NCBI taxonomy): Eukaryota > Metazoa > Chordata > Actinopteri > Cypriniformes > Botiidae > Yasuhikotakia > Yasuhikotakia modesta. Next base: position 8,586 of record JBAJNP010013741.1, on the reverse strand, counting down.
GCATTCCCAAACAGAGTGATGGATGTTTTGTGTGCAAATGAGAAGTTTGACCAAATGTGTTCCAAGTATGCAGACTTTGTGCAATGGAAAAGTGATGAAAACCCAACGTTTGCTTTCTGGACTTCTTACATCAGCATGGTGCAGATATTACTTCTGTTTCAGAGAGCAACACGGGACTCGGAAAAGAAAGAAATCCTGTCCTACTCCTTGGGAATGATTTCATATCCTTTAGCCATGGTTCACTTGCCAAAACAAACAAATCAGTTCTTTTGGACTTATTGGATACCAAAGGTGGAGACTGCTTAGTTGACAAAGTTCAAGCAAATGGTGCTATTCTCTTTGATGGCATGGCAGTCATTCAAGCTATTCATTCAAGACCAAATACCTTTTGAGAACTCGCTGATGTCATACTGCAGTACATAGTCAAACTTGCTCTGCAGCATAAATGTACACGGATAGACTCCAGATATGAGTATTAAAAATCTAGAACGCTCACGTAGAACTGGTGACTGAATACAGCGGGTGCAAATCTATAGACAGGATCAGAAGACACCAACACAGTGGAAAACTGTGGAACTAATAACTGTGGCACTTGCGGAATTTCTCTATGTTGCATGGCAAGATGCTAACCTTACTGCTGTGGGCCAAAGCTTTAGCTTGTACATAGCACATGGTTTCAAATATCACTGTGTGACTGTAACTAAGGGTTCCCAAACTCTGTTGAAGTGCTGTTGAAGATCTGACATGTGATCAGGAAGAATGTGATACCCGAGTGTTTTGAACTCTGGTGACTAAAAATCTTGCCCGTGATAGTGTGTTGCAAGTAGTCCACTGCAATTGCAGGCAAGGCACATGTGAGACGGGAAGATGTTCCTGTATGTCTTGCACAGATTTATGTTGTTGCCAAAATTGTGCGAATGTTTTCATAGACAGTAATGAAAAAGCTGCATCTGGCTACAGCTCTCCTGAGAGTGATTTTGATGACTAAGCTACTTGCAGTGGTGGGTGTTTGTGTTTAATTGACTTTTGACTTTTTAATAATTGTGATTTTAAGTGTTTTTTAGGAGGTTATGTTTTTAGACCCAATGTAATGTACTGTTTTTATGTGCTTATCTGTATGTTCATAAAGGTGAAAGGGTTCAAAAAGTGTTAATAATAAACTTCAAAGACAAAGTGGAGTTTAATTGTCACCTCAGACATATACAAGCACATAGCAAAACAAAACAATGTTTCTCCAGGACATAAAAGGTGCTACAGTACAAAAAACAACAACACTAGTATGTATGACACAAAACAATAATGTACAAAGTATATACATATCAAGGTACGCTCAAAAAATGGTTCTTGCCAGTAATTCATATTATATAAATGTTTTCAATAAAATATATTTAAAAAAGTATAAAATAAATATTATTGCACTGATTTACTTTTACACGACATGAAAATAATGCATTTAAGATCAATGTGATTTACATGAATATGAACTTTACTCGTTGCCATAAGGCGCAGGTGTCTGGAGGGAAACTGAAAGCACTTTGTTGAATCAGCATCTATCAGGAATATTCAACGAGGTAAGATATTGTCCTTATCTTTTAATGATTTAGGCGTCAACATTAACTGCATAAGTTTTGCATCACGCAAGTTACTTTAGGCGAATAAACTTAATGTTTACTGTCTTCTGGTTTATAAACGAGTGTTTTAATACGTGATGTTTATTGACTATGTGCATTATTTTTGCACCTATGCATGTTACGCGTGTATGCGATAATCTTTCATCACTTTCATCATTTCGACATTCGACGCTCGAAATCGATCATATATAAGAGTTAAATACACGTGAAAAAACACATCGAATTTCTCGTTGAAACAAATATTTGTCATTTTAATCATTTAAGATGTTTGGTCTGCTAATGTGCATCGTTTTGAACACCTTTTCATATATTCTTTGCACTTAATGCAGAACATACCTGCACATATTTGCGTTTAAACAAAATGCTGAGCTGTAATTGCTTTACAAATTAGCATATACGTTACAAGTCTAACTAAATGTCATCTTTACTATTTCAGAGATATCTGAAAATTACATTATTTCTGCGTCCTGTACCCAAGTCTGGTTTGAGGAAACCATTTATTTAAGGTATGTGTGTTTAAGGTATCTAAACTTTGTATCTAAATTGATGTGTTTATGTACTTTGAGGTGAGTAAGTTCTGGGAATGTGGCAATGTAAATTGTGTGGCATAGAGGTATCTAGCAGGTACAATTTACTAAAACATTCAAAGCTTAAACATGGACATTTTGGGGTAAGGTTTAGGCTATACCCTTGTGTACATAGTAATTGTCCTTGCACTTTTAGATCGTGGAGAAATCTCTTAAGTCACATATACCGAGCCCACAGAATCAGCCATCTCCAACACAAGGCCAATTAGCCACATTTTCATGTCTGCTTTGTACATGCATCAAGTCAAATGAAAGAGATTACTTTAGAAATGTAAATGAGCATTTGCGCAACAATGAAACAATAAACAATTGTGTGTTTAAAGAATGTACATTTAAAAGTAACATTTATAATACCTTTCATACACACAAGAATAGAAAGCACAATCCCCATTGTCTAACTGACTTCATGAACTACATTATTTTTTAACTTCAGCATCAATTCCAGTGACTCATAATATCAATTCCAGTGTAGCATCTGCCATTCTTAGAAATCACATCTTAGAAATCACAACTTAGAAACTGATGAGTCTGTCATTCAAGAGCTTACTAAAGCAGTGAGCAAGTCAAATCCCTTGGTTAAAGCCAAAGAGAAAGGTGGTCCCCTTGCCACAGCTTTTAAAAGCAAACAGTTCTACAAGGAACATGAAAGTATTGTAGAGCCAGTTGAGTTTATACCTATTTTGCCTTCTCTTCAGCTGCTGTTGAGTTGCAGTAATATTTTGAGTTGTGTAACTGATGAGAACAAGAGACAGACAACTGATTTGGGGGTACAGACAGAACAGCAGTACAGGTCCATTAGAGATGGATCTTTATTTCAAAGAAAACTCCTTTTTCTGTGGAGCATTAAAAATATCTTTGTCATTGTACATTGATGTACATTGATGATTTTGAACTCTGTAACCCCCTAGGCACCTCACGCAAGAAACACAAACTTCGTGGGGTTTATTGGATTTTGAATAACTTGCCACCTGGATGCAACTCAGCACTTTCTTCCATCTACTTGGCAGTTTTAAGCAAGAATGAACATGTAAAGTCACATGGATATGACACAATTTTAGAGCCTCTATTGCAGGAATTGATTACTTTGGAGAGTCATGGGGTGTATATTCCAGAACTGGGACGGTTTGTGAAAGGTACGGTCCAGTCTGTCATAGCAGATAATCTAGGGGCGCACAGTTTAGCCGGTTTCATATAAAGTTTTTCTGGTCAGTACTTTTGCAGGTTTTGTGTAGCAAATAGGTTAGAGATCCAGGCTCTCTCTGTTCAGACTGGGGAGATTGCACTGTGTTTAAAAGAATTTGTTTCCAAGAAGCACCTATCTCTTGATACTCTCACCGCACTGATCTTAAACTTTCCCTATAAGTGGAGTGACAGAACCAATAGACCTCACATTATACCATGTGCATATGCCTCCAAGAGAACTATTGGAGGCAATGCACATGAAATTGGAATTTATTGAGATTGCTTCCATTTAATACTGGGGGCTTGATACTAGAGTCTAAGCCATCCTGGCTCATACTTCTTGATTTGAAAGAAATTGTTGAACTTGCCGTCGCCCCAATACAAAATGAAGAAACTATAGCCGACTTAAACTGCAAAATTGCAGAGCGCAGACACAAATTTGTCACACTCTTTCCCTCACAATTGTTGCCAAAACATCATTTTGTGGAACATTATCCACAAATTATTAAGTGTTTTAGACCTTTGTTGGGGCAATGGACTATGAGATTTGAGGCAAAACATAGAAAGTTTTTTTAAGAAAGTTTCCCGCCATACAAATTGTTTCAGAAACATCACACTCACACTGGCTGCCAAACACCATTCATGTAGACTTAAGACATCCACTCTAGAGGTTACACAGGTCTCCACACTTCCTGTTGATGTCTTAAACAAGAAAGTTGTTGCAGGGTTGAAAGGGAAATATCCAGGAATCTATGAGGTCCATCTTGCAAAAAATATTACAAACAATGGGATCAATTATAGAATAGGTATGCTGGTTGCATTTGGGTCAGCTGGTGGGCTGCCAGAGTTTGCTGAAGTTCTTCAAATGTGTATCGTCAAGAGCACTTTGCAAAGAGTTGTAAAGATACTGTGTGCATGGTATCAGGAACACTTCAGAGCTTTTCAATTGACTGTCTCACCAAATAGAGAGGTCGCCCTGATTGATCTTGAACAGTTAACTGATGCATATCCACTGTAGGAAGACGAATGGTAACCCTGAAGAGGCACATTCTCATATAAGGTGAAGTGTTTATTTAGTACAGTAACAATGGAAAAACTATTTATTTTTTATTTTGTATTTATTATTTTTTCAACTTTATTCCCTTTTAGAAAAGAAGAGAAATATGTCCAGTGATTCTGAGGATTGTTTTCTATGTGGAGGATGAATCTTAAGAAAGCAATTCCAGTGTCTGTCGATGACCTTGTCCAAGAAATAATCAATGCTTTTGGGGTAAAGCAAAAGTTCAGGCTGCAGTACAAAGATAATGACTTTGGAAATGAATACATGAATCTTATGTCTACCAGTGAAATTGAAGACAGGGATACACTGAAACTGATTTTTCAATCAGCTGAAGACTCCAGTTCCAGCATGCAAGACACTGAGCCTGCTTCACTTTACTGCTCCACCACTCATGTTCCTTCACCCAGTGCATTTAGTACACCTACCTGTGAAAGCCCTTCTTTTATGGACTCAGCCCAAAAAGGCAACTTATCTAATGACTCGACTTGCAGCAGCGCTGATACTATTGTAGTTTCCTCTCCTGAGTCAAGAACCAGTTCTTGGCCTCAGGTTTTTGTAATTCCTCGGTTTTCATGCTCTGCTGAAATTCAGCTTTAGAGAACTGATGCAGAGTTCAAAAAAAGTCAAACATTACTTATTCCACCACCAAAACTAAGATTGGACATTTTAGAAAGCATGGCAGAGCAGATCTATAGGTTTACTGCATATCCCACTGATATTCAACTTGATCAGGCAGCTGAAGCACTGATAAATGCCCACCCTTACTTGAGGGGAAAAAGGAACTCACACTGGCCACGAAGGATGGAAACACTAAAGATAAAGATGGCTAATTTTCGTTCAAAACTCAGTAAGATTGGATACCCTAAAATCACAGTGAATTCTCTTAAAAAACAAGCGTAAAGGTCAAGGTAAAACAGCAGCGAACATCAAAAAGCCGAGGAAAGCTGAGGTAAATTTCCTTCCATGCCTCCCAAAAGGAGAAACAACAGAGAGCATGGAGAAAAAAAGAATTGCTCTTTTATCTTAAGTGAAAAAGAAAAACAATGAGGCAGTCATCAAGGACAAAATGCAGTTGACCTTCTCCTATAGGCGACAAGAATTGGTTGAGGACATGGCGATGGTTTCTGATTTACAAAGCAGGTGGCCGGCACTGTTCACAGTAAATGAAGTAAGTGTTGTAAACATGACATTTTTGGTTTTTATTACAATTTATTATTGGTTGATTTACAGTAATCATATTTTCTATCTTAATTTCTCTCAGATAAACGCTGAATTCATGCGGATAACAACAGTGCCGCTTCTGTCAATTTTCTTGGGGCAGATGGACAGATACACTGTTTATCTGAATAAGGTTTTCAATAAGGTGCTTCTGGACAGAAGATTTCCCACATTATGGCAACTGCAGACAAGGTGTAGTAAAATGTATTTCATTTCTTTATAGAACTGATTACAAATGCTACAGTATAGCAAGTTTATGTAACATTGTTTATTAATTTTCTAGTGTCATGACATGTCATAAAGTGCCTGTGTGTTCTAAATGAAGACATTACAACACTCATCAAAGAGTTCAAGGTTTGTATGTTTTTTTAAGAACCCAAAACACTTTTTTAAACATCAGTAAACTAGACAAGGTGTTAATTGTTTGTTATTGTTTGTAGGACTGCAACCCTGAAGAAGCTGAGAGAGGAATTTCAGATCCAGAGGATATTCGTATAGTTATAGAGGGTGTGATGCTGCTACATCAGTTAAAGAGTATTCCTATTCCTTTGGAATAGTGATGCTGTTTGGACTGATCTACACTCTCAACTTAAGCTATCCTCATAGTCTTAAATTCACATTTGAATTTTTCCAGAAAGTTCTGATGAATTTGGATGGCAGCAAGCTTTCCCCAAAAATTCAAGCTATCAAAATGCTTCAGTAAATAGGGAATTTACTGCTTTTCCAATGACCGGAAAGACACTGAAAGCAATTGTAACACAATAAATGCTTGTTAGTTAAATAATGTTTTTGACCATTTATTTAATAGAATTACACACACACATATAAATATATATAAATATCTCAGGGAAGCCTTCTGTAACCAGAACTTTCCTCACAGAACCATGTGTGTCTCATTTGTGTGTCAAGTAAGATTTATACTGTTTCTTCACTTTTAATTTCTGTTGACCATTTACTTTAAATTGATCAATCAGTTTAAATTAATCAGACAGGCAGAAGCCCCTCCCATGACGCAAATTGCGCGCAAATTGAAGTGAATTTCACGTGCAAATTTGTGCGTGGTGTGAACGCACCTTAACAGCTGCTTACCTTAAGGGTGCGCTGATTTTATGGCCACCAGGTAATTTCTGTTAAAAACATATTGAATGTTAAGGACAAAAACATCATGACTTAAAACAGTACATGGTAAAAACATAATACAGACCAAGTTATTTTGTAATTCTTTACATACACACAAATAAACTCTAAATGAACTTCCCAAGCTTAAAACAACATCTTAATCAATAACATATTACTTTAAAATCATCACATAAAAGCTAATACTGTACACATAACCAATCTTTCCATAACGTTTTTTGTAAATATCATTTTACAGACAAAACTGCAAATCACATGTAAATATACAATTTGAAACTCTTGTACGTCATATTTATAAGTAGCTCTTTACACTACACATAGACTACCCCAACATTTAATTTAGGACGGAATTAAACCATCATTTTAGAGCTTATCTTGTATTTTTGTAGCCTCCAATGACCCGTCCTCTCTACAGCTGAATCCTCTTTTTTTAGTCATTGTTGTGGGGCGCCTTTTCTGTGGCTACGTTTAAATTTAAAGAAGCCTGTATATATTAGATTTTCAACTTATAACAAGAACATTTTCATAAATTTAATTTCTTTGTTTCACATACATCAATATTGTTATATGTTATATACAAACAAATGATTTAACTTTATTGACATGTATGTCAGCATGTGTATATTGTATTGTACCAGAATGTGTTGTTCAAATATCATTGAAGGCTAGTCTCACATGTTGTTTTTACAAAAAATTCTGTTGATGCATAATGGTTGAGTGATCCAGATTTTGGTTGCACTCAATTAGAGCAGAAACTGAGCAATGGTTTTCAACATGGTGAACATATTTGACCCTTATCACAAACAAAATTATTGTTAAGCCATCCCATTTTCACTGAAACATGTAGTAATATGACGCAAATGTTATTTTTTAACTTAGATATTATTTTCAAAGAATGTTTTTGTTTAAACAAGTATTTAAAGAGTTTCTACACATTTTCAAGATGTAATATAGTCAGTCCCTGGTGTGTCCAGAATATGTCTGTAAATTTCAGCTCAAAGTACCCCAGATCAATTTTTGAACTGTACCCCAGAACAGTTTTGTAATTCAGCAATTAACTGAATTGCTAAAACACTAAACTCCATGCTCATAGCTAAATGTCCAGTGGTCTAAGCCCATTGTTGACTCATTCACTCTTTTGGCATAGCCTTAAACAATTAAACTCTTTTTGCTTCTAAACACATTTCACACTGTTTTGCACTTTTGTTGCAAAACAGTAAATGCATGCAGCAAAAATAAAACCCATCTACTACAAAATTATCAATGATAACACACAACAACTCAAATGATGTCTTCTCATTATGTGATTTACCAATTGTACACAGTATCAGTTCAGAGTGCAATATCATTGAACCATTGGCTAACACAGACCCTTCAAATATGTTTCTGGCAGTGCTCCTGCTTTTTCTCTTTCTACTGCCGGAAAGTTGTAGAACTCTCTCTGGTCCTCGTTTAACAGCCCGTCTCCTGGTATCTTCTCTGTGGTCTTTAAAATGTGCTGGGAGACACACCAAACCTCCTTGCAATGGATGTCATGTTAGCTCAACTGGTAGAGCATTGCGTTAACACCGCAAAGGTTGTGGGTTTGATCCCAGGGGAAGGCAAGTCCTGATAAAAAATTCACTGTAAGTTGAATTCACTCAACAGTGAATTTGGATAAAATTTCAAAGACAGTTGCTTTGGATAAACAGGGCTTGCAAAATTTCCAAATCCCTGGTAGCCCTTCGGGCAGGCACTCTTCAGTTTTTGGTAGCCCAAAAAAAAAGTAAGT
>JBAJNP010013740.1:0-11775 GCA_036877545.1 Yasuhikotakia modesta | reverse complement strand
CACACACACACACACACACACACACACACACACACACACACACACACACACACACACACACTCACACACACAGTCGTGCTCTCTGGTGATTGCGCATGAAATTACAGTCGCTGTAGGGAAACAGAATCTGGAAAAATCTCACTTCAGTACTGCACTACAAATCCACTGGAAGCGCAACAGTGAGGGTGGACACTTCTGAGGCTGCAGGTATGGACACTTCACTCATTAGTGTACACTTAATACTCACTATCATTTACTGATGATAGAAGCGTTTCTGGAAGGGACCAAAAAGCGATCGATTTGAGTAGCTGGAAATGCATTTTTCAACATTAATGTTTAAAAATCATATAAAAAGTAATTCACGTTTTCAGGAAAACTCTCAGCTCGTTGTGGTCAGACTCAAACACAATAAAACAATAACTACGTGTGTTACTGTGTGCATTTAACATTACCATCATTCTGGCTTTTAAAGTGACGCAGAAATATTTGCATTGGTTAGTTGTTGTGGACAGAAGATGCACTTTTAATATAACAGCTGCGTAATGTTTGTTGGGAACTGTTGAAATGGCTGTTAACATATTTGCTTATTCATTCATCTGATGGTTTTAACTTTGCATGTCATGTTGTTTTTGATTCTGGACTTGTTTTTATCTCTGGTTTATATTTGCTGTTGTTAACAACCACTTTTTTTACAGCCGGTTTGATATCTGACGTGTTGAATTTACCTGCCAGTGGTTTGCGTTGCTGCAGCTCAGATATAAGATCCTCGGCGAGGGTTTGCGCTGGATCTAAGCTGAACTCTGTCTTCCCACCCGGTTGCGTTAAATTATTCAGATACCATCTCTATTTTTCACCCATGAAAAGTAAGATACAGTTATTTGGTACATACAAGTCATGAACATCTCGTCCCTGCAGCTGCAGGTTTAGTGCCCAGGACTGTTTTGTACCATGACGCTCCCGATGACATATTTGGATACGCGTATCCAGTCTTTGTGTGGTCGCTCACAAAGCCGGTTTCCCAGTGTTTTGTGTCACTATAAATGGCACCCAGCACAAGCTCGGTCCTTTGATCCCACAATCAAACCCCCTTTTGTTTTTGCGTCTCACTTTTACTGATACAAAGGCTGGATGTTAAGGGTCTGTGCGCGCGCGCGCGCGGAGCGCAGCGCGTTACCGCTGGTCCCCGTCTGCGCAACAGCCGATGCGAATAATTCATACATTTTCAACCAGCATTAAAGGATGGAAACACAAACAGCGTTTATAAGTTTCTTTACCTGCCTGCCGTCCAGCACCACGGATGAATCTGAACGATGCTTTCAGTAAAAAGATTATGCATTTATTTCTTGTAGACCAGCTCTGATAACCTCAGATCACTGGCTTGGTTTCGTCATTCATCTTTGGTCCTAATAGTTCATTTCACTATCGTTTCATTTTCTCTATCCTTTAATCCATTATCTTTTACATCACTGCTTTCTTTCATCTGCTCTCCTCTGGTTTTACTTTCTTTCCTTTGATATATTTGAGTCATTGAGTACATTTTGTGGCTGATATGTAGTGAAACATTTCTTCTCAATCCACCTGTGTGGCTTTGGTCCTTATTACATCAAAGCACAAGAAACGCACTGTGGTCTCATGACGGCTTATCTCAGATCAGCTAAGCCTATATTGCCTTTATCCATGCAAATGATGGAGTGATAAGATGCCTTTCATCAGATGGCTATAGAGAGCATTTGTTTGGGAGAACGGCCTGGTCAGCACAGATAGACGGCGAATGATAGCAAATAAGGAGCTTTGCATGTATCCCTGCAGTATTTTAAGATCCAATCAGTATTAAGATCCAGAATGATAAAATACTGGCTTACAGGAAAAGCAACAAACTCAAACACAGAAATAAACACTTTTGTCCCCCTCTGTACTAGCGTGACCCAAATGCTGGAAAGCCCAGATTTTAATCAAACATGCAGCGTGTCGTGACGCCTCTGTATGTTTCGGTGGGAAAGGGGTGTTTAGTCAGCCAGTCTCGTCATTCACGTGGGACATACAGTGTGTCATGTGGAGGCCTGAGGAGCCACCAGCTGCTCCACAGAGAATTTCACACGGATCATGTGACAATTCAGCCTGATTATGCAAGAATCCCGCCAAAATCTTTCAGCCGTTAATGAATAACATGCAGGTGCATCTGTGTTTGAGTCCTGAGTGAGGTGGGATATTTTTACAGCAAAGACAGAATCCTGCAAAGTTGGACACCTGAGAAACTGAACAAAAACAAATCAAGGGTCTAACAAAAGCTAATTGTAAACGTTCAACAACTGTGTAAATGTTACAAGCTCCGTTCTGTTTCCTCAGAAAGGTCAAGGATTTATTGATTCAATAATCTAAAAGAGTTTTTAATCTGAGCAGGACCAAAATTTCATAATTTCACAACTGGTTGTTCAGTTTCATTTCCCAGATGAGATTGAATCAGAGAATAGCTTTAATATCATGGCAAGTGTTCTCACTCCGGATTTTAGCCGATGAGTGTAAACGTAATTTCCTTCAAAAATGGCAAAAAGCTGATTTGAATAACAAACTACTGACTGCAGACCAGCTGGACGTAAAACACGGCAGGCCCGTGTGGATCGGATTGTTTCTGCAGGATCTTTTCAGAGATGAGAAAATGAGCAGCTGTGGTTATTGCAGGTGGCTGATCTGAATCAGTCTCTCATATTCATAAGCAAATGAGTGGATTGAGTGACACAGCCAGTAAATGCGCTTCCTCTCGCCTGTCGCAGGTTTTAGCGTGTTGCTGGGCAGTATGACGGACGTGATGAGCTGCGATTCAGCGGTGGGAGAGTTCAGTGATGATCAGAACATCTCGCTGCAGGTAAACCAACACAATCTCCACCCAATTCATAACTGCTTCACATTTTAGCATATTAATATGAATTTGCACATTCTCATTTCTGTGTTTTTGTATCATCTGCTTGGACTTTCCTGCTTGCAGTCTAAAAAAAGTTCAGTTTTGTTTTATTTCCATTCATAGTAATAAAACTGCACTTCATAAAACAAGTTCAACAAACAAAAACAAGCAAGATTCGAGGCACACAAATACATGATGTTACATGATGTTTTTTTGAAGCACAGACTATTTTGGCATCACATTTGTGGTTGCAAAAATGACATTTAAATATAAGGAAAAAATGATCATATTTTATTCTGTTTTGATTCTTTGACTCTTACTATCACTTAAATCTAAGGAAACTTTATTTTTTAAAGAATTTCATCATGTTTTGTGTTTCTGTGGAAATTAGCAAATGTGTCATTCAAGCCAAAAGAAACAGGATTATTTAACATATGATAACTGGAGAGATGTTTTAAAGTTTCACAGCCCAGCTGTTGTCTCTGGTGAACTTTAGCTGCATCACATCAGCTTTAGTGCCGCTTTCATTCTGTTCACATCACTGCAAAAAGCCAATCAGATGTTTGCTCCTGCCGGAAGCCTGGATGCATTCAGATCCCTCACAGATACTCCAGAGAGACTCAAAAGGTCACAATCTTTTCAGGAAATGATCATCATTATACTTTCTGATGAGCGGTGCTGTTATATGCTAGCTGAATGAGTCCGTATCCGTCTGTCACTCTCTCAGGTCCAGTAAGCCAGCGCTGAACCCTATAAACCATCATGCCATTGCACAGCAGCGCTTCAGTCCAAAGCTGTATTAATGTTGTCAGTTTAGTTTGTATTGCTGTGAAATGAAGTCACTGAGGGGACATACATGCATGGTGCATTTCTGCATGGTGCATTTCTGCATTCAGAACAGCTAATCAAAACACACTGAAACTCAACATACCATATATTGCAAGACAAAAACAGTGAGTTTAACACGGGCCAAAGGTTTAATTTTTTTCATTTGGATTGATTTTATTATTTAATTATTATAAATATCATTTTTGAACCCTCATGATCTTTAAAGAAACACACTTGTTTGTTTGGTAATACATTTGTATCTCAGGGCCAGAGAAAGTTTGCAAAATGTCAGGACAGCACAATAAACTCTTCAGGCTTTAACCGCTGCTGGAACACATGATCACACACACACACACACATATATAAACACACAGACACACACTCAAGACCCTCTTATCCCACTTGACTGCGATTCTAGAGCAACAATCACACACAACACGAGTCACACTCTGAACTCTGAGCCGAGCCACGAGGTGAATGCCAAACATCTCATTAACAGACACCCAACGGCTCCTCATGCTCCACGGATACCTTCAGGTTTACTCCTGCTATCAATGGTTGCCTTGGAAACAGATGCTATTTACATATAATAGGAATACGCAGAAATTCCCAAGTAAGTTTTGGTATTTAATGTATCCAAGTTTGAGACAGATTAAACTTATGCAATAAGCAACAAACATTTTATGCAATAAATAAGAGTGTGTCACATAAGAGTGTGTTTCCATGCTGGTTAAGCTGGTTTATACTGGTTCTGATGGTGGACTAGCTGGTGAAGCAGCATAACTAAAAGTGTTCAGAGTAAAACTGGTCAAGCTGGTAAATTAGTCAGGAAAAAGTTTTGCAACTATAGTTTGACTTAAAGCTTTGTAACCTACAAAATGGTGGATATTCTTCCTAATACACATACATGTATCTCTCTAACATATGGACATATGTTAAGTAATGTGATCTCCTGTTGTAGATCTTCCCAGATTCCCATGAACGGTTCCCGAAGCTTTCCAAGCGTCTGCCGTCCATCGTGGTGGAACCCACTGAGAGCGGGGAGGTGGAGAGCGGAGAACTGCGCTGGCCACCGGATGACCTGAGCCCTACAGATGATCCGAGAGACAAACAGAACCAGGCTGCAGGTGAGCATCAGACCTAAACATGCAAACTCCACAACAAACATAGACAACAGGATATGATGTCACACTTTAAAACTTGTTATTTTATATAATATTTATATACAATATGAATATATTTATATAAATAATATTTATACAAATTATTAATATTTTTTTGTTATTTTATATAATTTTGTTCTTTGATATAATACATAATAAATGACAAGTTATGATACATTCAAAACATGTAAACTTACTGTGATTCTATTGCAAAACAGGCTGTTTTGAAGTTAATATTTCTGTGCATCTCCTTCTCACTCTTTAAAGTTTGCACACGTTGAAAACTTGTAGTGAACCTGTAGCGCACAAACACAAAACACACAAGCAGATTAAATGCACACCTTAAATGCACTAAAAATGCTTAAAACTACATGGAGTTGAAGATAATGTGGTTTGTATTTCAGGTGAGGAACCCACAGAAGACAGTACAGAGGCCGGCAGGGAGACAGAAAACTAAAAGGCAATGGTTGGCACCGATCCGGCCAATCACTGTGAATGTCTTCATTACGGACAGGAGTGAACATGAGACTCCACCAGTTACGTCTGCCTATCATCCACACTAGAGCCGCCCACCCGTTGTCCTCGAATCCACCGGGTGGAGCCGAGGCCCAAGAGACTGTTTAACTGAACTAGCTCATGTGCCAAACTCTAGTGATAGTCAGCTGCTGTGATTGAGCTGTAAATGAATTCAATAACACCATAATCCATAATCCTGTTAGAACGCATTTACTGTACGCCTGATAAATGTCAGGGTGGCGTTAACTTATGTATTTATATAATTTGCTTTGAACCAAAGTCTTTAGTTTCTTCCTGTCAGAAGTACATCGTTTCATGATCTTAATTTGATGTATTATATATACATAAGAAGCTCACATAAAGTAGATTTTAAATAATATATATAAACTGCACCGCTGTGGAAATGTCCTTCAACAAAGTACATATTATTTCCTTCAGTGTGTTTCACAAACACTCCTACATCCTGTTTGGTAAAAAAGAGGCTCTTTTTATAACAAGCTTTTCAGAAACACGCACATATTTTATTTGCATAAACTCCCTGTTTGTTTTATTGCTGGCTGAATTTTTGCTGTAAATGAATGTTTGTTTTGCCTTGTAGTTACACATCATTACTTCAAATACATTACAGTTTGTATGTATGTCTGGACAATTATTATTCAAGCTATCGTACGCACATGTCACCCCTTCCAAGGCAAAGCTCTTCAGTACTTGTTAAATATCATAATTCTGCTACAAATCTCATGTTTTTTCTTATGACGTTTGGTATTGCTCTTAAATTATTCAGAATCTGTCAGAGAATGACTGCAGTACAGCATCAGTTAGCATTAGCATCAGTTATTTGCACGCGTACTTTTTTTTGCATGTGTGCACTGATGGTCCATCAACAGAACATTCAGAATCAGGCTGGACATATGAGACGCTTCCTGTGGACAGATGTCAGGTTTTAGCTAAAGGCTCTCTCAGACGATTACTGCCTTGACAAAAGCAATGAATGTCTTTATTCTAGCCCAACACCAGCCCTGCCACTTGTGCTCAGAATCAGTCTAGAAAAAATGTGAAAAGATTCCAGACACAGGCACCTGTCTAAAAATGATCAGTTTATAAATGAACTGCCTGATGCATCCATTTCCCAGAATGCTTTGCCCTGACCTTTTGCAGGCCTGGGGTTTGCTGCCTCCTCTCTAAATGAAGTGGAGAAGCATCAGCGTTCAGGTTAGAAGAACCGTCACTTTGGATTTGTGCTCCTCCGCAGACGCTGTCTCAGGAAATGCCACTAAAAGTACATCAGCAGAGAAGGGTGCTCATGGGAAATGAGACACAGCCGTCTACAGTAGCACTGACCTGACAGCTAGAGGCATTTTCTCCCACAGAACGGTGCTGACAGAACTTGTGTAGAGCCACGGGTTCTGAAAATAAATGTGTCACTTTCCAAAGGAACCTGAAAACACCAAAGCGTGAGATGTTACTGTTTCCTGTCATGGAAGCTGCCGGTGTGAGTCGGCTCTGATTTATAAGTGTTCCTACGCGCTCGCGCTCCCACACACGCAACAATACACCACCACACACTGCGCAGCCGACACACTTCACCCATCTCAAAGGCTTTTGGAGGGCTGTGTGAATAATAAAGGTTGCAACTGTAGGTGGACCAAACATGTCATCTTATTTTGAAGCGGCGTCGGTTTGGCCTGTTACTTAAAGAAGATAAAAAATGTATCTATTGTTCAATCTCGGTCTTCAGCCTCCATTTAGTTCTTAAATTAGTGTCTCACGGTCTCCTGGCTTAGTCTTTCAGATTAAAACAGCCCCTTTGACTCGCCGTTCAAAAGAAGTTTCAAACCCACGCCGCCGCGCCGCTCGACTCGCTTCAATAACATGTCAGTCGGAGCTGACAGCGGGACGCGAGGCATGTACCTATTATAAAGTGAACATTACACACCTGCCCCTTCGCTCTGTCCCACACCACCCACATCCATTCGCTTCTTTATTTATTTCATCTCTCTCTCATTCTCTCTCTCGTCTGCTGGAGAGCTCTTCAGATGCGCTTGTCCTTTGGGACTCAGTGGCGATGTTACCATAGCAACCGGCTTGTCAAGCCGGCATCAGAGCTGCGTGTCTTTCTCCAGCGGCGGATCCTCACTGACCCACTCGCACCGTTTGGCTTCATCATCATCATCATCACTTCCTGCTATTAATCAGAGCTGGAAAACAGAGTCATGTTTCTCTGAGAGCTGTAAAGTGCTGCTGTGATTGGTTGGGTGTGGAGAGGCTCTTTGTAATGTGTTTACTTAAATGTGTTTCCTCAAGTAGACCGGCAAGCCTGCTGTGTGCTGTTATGCAGAAAAAAGCCTTTATGCACAAACAAACACACATTTCTGACCTTCAGACGCTCCTAACCATCTTTACAGGCATTAAAGAGCCCATGAAATCAAAAATTGTGGCTTGCAGTTCATGTCTGTTACATTTGAGGCCATGTGCTAGTTTATAAACATTGACAGATGTTTCAGTAACTGCAGTCAGGCGATGTGATAAATAAAGCGTTAAATGTGGAGGAAGAAGCTCTAAATGACTTCAAATGGTTCCCTCCCCACTGATGAGTCATCCTGCACTACCCACATTTCTGTCCAATTAGATTCAAGAATTTGTATAACCTTCATTAGAAAGCCCCTCCCACTTAACGCCTGTTAACAACTTTAATGTCTGTAATGTTAGGAAATTAATTCTAGTAAATATGTCCACACGGAGGAAAACTGCCCTCAACACTTGATTTTATGAGACCAGAGAAGCACTGATCTGCCGTACAGCATCACAGAAAACACTGAGGTCCGTGTTTGGGGCCTGAAGGCAGACATTTAGTGATTAGAACAGCGTAATAAAATCCACCATTTTCAAGCTGATACACACTGATGTCAGAGAGAGAGAGAGAGAGAGAGAGAGAGAGAGAGAGAGAGAGGGAGAGAGAGTAAGAGGTGAAATTGCATGAAAGAAAGTTCAAAAACATCAGAAGAGAACTGATGATGTTCTTTGTTCTGTTGAGCTGCAGAAATAAATAACCTGAGGTGAAATGTCTGCATATGAAATGACTTCACAATCGCTCCTCTTCTGTGGTTTTGTCGTCTATTGTATCTCCAGCTTCTATTGTGCTGCGTTGCACAATTTGTCTGCTGAGGTCAGATGGTTCATGAACAGAAAGATGTCTGAGCGTTTCAGGTGGCGGTGGATCTGAAACACAGTGTGTTCACACTCACGCTGAACCTCAGATGTGTGTCAGATCTTTCAGAGCTGCATCTGACCTGCAACGTTGAAATTCCTGTAGCAAAATGGTTGAATGACAGGTGGAAAATAGGTGGCCTTTGATGGGACCATGAGGACAAACTGACATTTACACTGCAAATGCATTACGCTAACATGGAGCTTTAGACGTGCTGTAGATACGCTTGAGTGGTCAGATGGTCACAACATGTTTTGGACCATCTAATCCTATATTTAGCTTTAACTTGTGGACCTGAGATGTATGTTTACACGCTGGTGTAAATGGTCAAAATAACTTACTAACACTGGAGCCCGGCTGCAGAAGCCACCTCAGACATCAGCTTGTGTTTGTGGGTTTGGGCTGAAGGGTTCTCAGGCGGTTCCTCTCCACAGTGGGACCGCAGAGCTTCGTGATGTGCAGCTCAGCTGGAATCAAAGAACACACACTGAGTCAAAGTTCACGCTGCTACCTGCCAACCAGCCAGATGCCTCACTAAAATAACAGCTGATATTTACGGTGAAAATGTCAAGCCCAGTTGTGTCTTCCAGCTGAGCTCAGGCTGGCTGGCCACACACACACACACACACACAATGGTTGTTAGAATTATGTAATAGGATTTGGAAATGGAAATACATAAACCAACTTTGTTCAATACAAATTGCAGTTACATAAAATGAGAAGGAAAAACAATGAGAACTTGAGACAAACACAGAGAACTTTAGATAAATATCATATTTTGGTTCCACGATCCTGGTGGTTTTCCAAGCCATGATCATCAGAACATCTCCTGGACCACGAATCTCAGTGTGTTTAAAAGAAGTTGCATTTTTACAGTATCGCTGTGGACCTTATTATTAGCATAGTAAAAATTCAATGTATTAACAATGTACCGCAAGCTACTTTTAAAGACAAACACATTCAAACACAGAAATTCCATCTGCTCAGGATTAAACATCAGTGATTATGTGGCTACATTCATCTGTATTTAATAGCATCAGTTATTATTTAATCAAACTCATGATATGCTTGGCTTGAATCAAATCTGAACAAACGCTCAGAGGGAGATTTCAACACAAGTACACACACACACACACAAACACACACACACACACACAAACACACATACACACACACACATATGGATTAATCCTTCACACCTGAGTGCTGACTGTGTCTCAGCAGGATATAAAACCTCTTTCCATGAATAAACATGTCTGTCCAGTGTTACACAATTTCTCCTTTGAGTGTCACAAATCCAATTACCAAAGAACAGCGTCACACTTTAGTCACAATCATCTCTTTCTCTCTCTCTCTTTCCTGCCTGTATGGTCAAACTGACGGCTGTTTTAAGGCACAAAATCTGCACTCACCACGACTGCCATATGAAAACAATCTGAAACAATATGAAAATGCGCTTGTGAACAATCATAAACCAGCCATCTGATCACATGTGTGCATATTACTAAATCTGTGTTTATCTTACAATGCTCATAAACATATACACTTATATTACTTGAATTATAGGACACTATTAAAATGTAAGCAAAGTCTATTGTACAAATATCTGCAGAATTCTCAAAGCATGCTGGGAAAACAGGCAGCATCAGATTTATCAAAAACCTGAACAAATACTGAACAAATTAAATTTAAAAAAATCATCATCATTCACTTTTTTAATTTAATTTTCCATTGAAATAATTATGCTAATAATATCATTGGTAATGAATTTAATTTGGTTAAATTGGAAGAGATTGTGAAACAGAAGAAGACTTTTGGACCGTACAAGGTTTCGCCACAAAAATGTTCTTTACACAGGCTGTAATTATTTCTGCGGGTTCTCGCTGATGTATGGCTGGACATAGTTAAATATTCAGTCCTCGCTGGACGTCTGTCTCCTGACACAGTTTCACTCGGGGAGTTTGACCCATGAACACGAGAGAACAGACAGACCGGCTTCCATTAGTGTCTGTCTGCAGACACCATCTCTGATGGTCTTATTCAACAGCTACATTTAAATCCACTGCTGTGAGAAACATCCCAGTGTTTGGAAAACTGCTCGTAATCCAACATTATTTTCGCCATTCCCTTGTTGTTGTTACTATAGTAAACAAAAATATGAGTTTCTAAAAACAAACACGTCCGTTCTTTTGCAAAACAATAAAAATGAAGCACTTTGCTCTGCATTAATGAATGATTTAAATAATGTTTGTTACTCACACAAAGCTAGACGTTTTCATATCTGCCACTATTATGATACTTATAATACTTTAATGGTGCGTTTTGTTGTTTGAAGCCTGACAGATGTTGCTTCCTAGTCCCTACAGAAATGATTCTTTCAAGCCTGTTCCTTTTGTGTTCCTCTGAAGGAAGAAATTACACCGGTTTAGAACGGTGTGACGGAAGACAATTTGTTTGTTTGCGTCTTTGCTTTTAATGTTTTCTACACTTTAATTTCTTTGTTTTATTCTCTCTTGTGATGCAACATGCTGCAGAGCTTTTTCAAACCCACGGACCTGCTTCTATCTGCCAGTAAGATGATTTGTGGCAGTGAATGTTGTAGCTGAGAACACAAACCTTCTGGAGGTGTGATTCAACAGGAGCTCTCAGTGAAACCTCAGTGTTATCTGTGGAGGACAATAAACTCATCTCAGCCTCCGGGTCACGTTTCTGATTAGCCAACGAGATGCATTCACAATCACTCCCAACTATTACAATCTCATCAAGGAAGAGAGACGTGAAGAGAGTCAAGCCCCCCATCCGAGTCCCATTCAAACCGTCTCCATCCCCTCTTATCATTAGAATGGTACAGTGAGAGCAGGAGGAGTCGGTTACAGAAGAGGAGCGAGAGAGATAGATTGGGATCATGAAGGGGTAGAGAGAGATAGGATGAGGTAAAAATGGGATTGTGTGAGCGCTGCGGTGGTCTTGAGCTTTTGTCAGAAGCAGATTAAAATTCATATAGTCTAATCAGCCGCTAAATTTAACCTTGTCAGACAGACCCCTATTCTGTTCACACACTCTATCTCACACACACACACACTCTCACACACATACACACACTCTATCTCACACACACACTCTCACACACATACACACACTCTATCTCACACACACACTCT
>JBAJNP010013738.1:0-11777 GCA_036877545.1 Yasuhikotakia modesta | reverse complement strand
GAAAAATACCTGAATTTGGAGCATTTGTGTTGTTTTACAGTAACAAACAAGCTCATTTTGGTATTTGATCATAACTTGTATTTAATTGCATTTAAATATATTATGTATGTGCATTAAATTAGTTCATTGCTTGTTTCATTGCATAGTTCAAGTTTTGCTTGTTTCCACAAATGCTGTAACGCAACAAACAACCAACACAGAAAATCCATTCTAATCGGTTTTGTAGACAAACTTTCTCTCTTGGCGTTAGTTTGACAGCTTCAGTCAAAGTTCATGTGAATGAGAGACGACCCTCGTGTACATGTGATCACAGCGCGATGTCATCAGCAAAATATAAAACGTTTGCGCAGGGTCGGCGTGTGATAGACTCAGGGAGACAAAGTCACCTCTCTTCTTAGTCTCGTGTGTATTTGATGTTTATACCGTTTCAAGGTTGAAGGCTAATAGTCTACCGCATTTAAGCACATTTTAATGTAACTCCCATTTGTTTCTACTAATTGCTTTTAGGGCCATTATTTTAAAAATGATCTTTAAACAGATGTTTAAACATACAGAAACTCTGTCGTTCCAAGTTGAAGTACATATTCAGAATTTGATTAAATAAGGTAACATGATTTAGAAAATAATGACATGCACGGATGAAACATTTATAATAAACATCGCAATGACCTGAAAAAAGTGTTTTAAATTCATGGTCACAGTAAATGGCTCCAGTTTCATAGAAAATGCTTTAGAGTCATAGAAGATCCTAGATGAAAGATGTTACAGTCGATGCCTCACACACACTAACTCACACAAACTGATGTGTGTTACAAACCCAGGACCATAATGAAGCACAAACTCGTGACTCCATCTGCTCTGTTTTACAGCGCTGATAGTATCTTAAATATCAATGTACGTCACCAGATAAATTAGAACATGTTGCCAATAGCAACTTGCTAAAGCCTCATTGTAATGATGCACCCAATAGGGGGAGCACTAGTGTTTCTTGGGCTGGTTTTGCTAATCTTAGTTCTTCTAGTCTAGTCTTTACTCAGCTGTTACTCTAACTGTAGAACTAATTCCTGAACAGCCACATATATTATAACCTTCCTACAAATAAAGGTAGCGACAAACAGACAGCACTAAATAAATGGCTTGATTTAATGGTTTTTTGCAGGTTTACTGTGAAACATTTGGTGTCTAATCTTTGCACAGCTAATCAACACCATCCAATCAACTTCCCCAACACATCTAATCATGTCTCTGTCAGTCTTCTGTTTTCTTCCTGTCCTTTTATCATCATCCTGTCTGTTTTTCATTCTCTCGCTCCCTGTCTCTCACCCTCTCTCTCTCTCTCTCTCTCTCTCACACACACACACACACACAGCACAAGAAAAGCACTCTTTAGTATGTTAAATAATTCATTTGACCCATGAGGTGTGTGTGACTTTTACCATCCGTCTAGGAACATTTTGGTGTTTTGAAACACACATTCCCCTGCATTACTGAATCCCAGGCACTCGGAACAGAAGGACAGTGTGAACGTGTGATAGGAAACAGGGAGTCAGAGGCTAAAGGCAGATGACTGGAAATCTATGATGTTTGTTTTGGCTCAGTGGTGGACAACAGCAGCCAACACATACGTGCCAGACACTAGCTGCTGGAATTAAAATGAAATCTGCTGTTTCAGGAAGCCTTTGAGATGTGTGAGGGAGTGGCTTTATAAAGTTATTGCAAAATGTCCCTGAAAACCTGAGGTGTTCAACAAAATTAAAAGGTTCCTCATGGAAGCTCAGATGAAGATATTAATGTGTGGGTCAATATTTTACAATCATTATGGGCACAAATGTCCCCACAAGTAAAACCTGAAATCAACAACAGCCACTAGGATGAAACAAGCTTAATAAATGTAGTAAATAATGTCTAAATGTAATATTGTGTGTGCAGTTGCCTTGTTATGCTTGCATTATGAGGGCCAAATATTCCAGCAAGGATAATAAAACCTAAAATCACTTTTAATGTAGGAACCAACAATCAGAAAGCGTCTTATTAAGCAAACAAACACACACCGAAAATGTAAAAATGCCAAAGGGTGTGAGTGAGTGTTCAGTTTTTGGGATGGTAAATATTAGTCAATCAGCTAAAATAAGTGTTAATTATCTATTCAAAAAAAGTCAGTAAGTGACAAACATGCCATAAATCTTCAGACCCGTGAGTTTTGGTCGAGCCACACGGGAGATGGTGGAATCAATTACAGAATGTGTTTGTTCTCTTTGACACACTACGGTTGAGTAGTTCTGACCTTGCAGAAACACCCTCTGTTCTTCAGCTCCATCTGTGGGGATCAGTAATCATTTAAATGGTAATTTCCTCCCAACAGCGTTCAAAAACTGGGGCGAACTTCCCTGCTAACATGAAACCAAAGACCACCTAGAAACTGGCACTGAATCTTCGAAACGTAAACTGCCTGGGCTATCAGAGCAGAAACAAATGCACAGATATTCCTTTGATTCATTTTTCAAGGTGTTTTCCTACACCAGAGCTCTGATTGTTTTTCACACCAGACTGCCCACAATAGCTGTTAATATCCTCTCACACTCATTCAGAAGGATAAATAATATTGTGCATGTTCCCCAGACTGAAGTCTTTGTGAAACCTTTTATTAGTGCCACCCGGGGTCTCTAGAGCTGTTTAACTCGCGGGTGACACCCTGACCTCGGTTTCCTTTCACTGACAAAGTAATTTCCCCCTTGAGGTACACAGCAAAATCACTGCACTGCCACACACCGAAACCAAATGTGATGCTCATTAGAAAACATTCAGGGAGTTACACGGTGTTCCTGTATGTTAGCGGTGACCGTGTTAGCATTGCAAAGGTTGTGGGTTTGATTCTGAGGTAAATAAACATACAGTGTGGCTTGAATGCACTGCAAGTGGCTTTGTATAAAAGCATCTGCCAAACACACAAATGTGAATATTGATTGTTAAGCTGTACTCTAGTTTGTGTATTAATTGGTCTATAAACACACTGTTGTGCCTCCACTGAAGAAACAACCTTTAACATGGCATTGATTACCAATAAGGTGACATTCGTATATGTGTACAGTATAATGCAGTCCTCAGCATTTTGTGGTTTCTCTAATATCTTTTAAAGCCTTTCACCAATTAGTCAAAGTCACCTACTGCAGGAGACTAACTTATCTCACCTCCTGTACAAGACTAATTTAACCCACTGCAAGACTAATAAGACTCACCAACTGTAAGAAACTAATCAAACTTACTGTAAGACACAGTAAGTGTCCAACATGCAAATGTCAAAGTAGGATTAGGTATTGAGGGACAAAAAACATTACAAGGAACTATTTTACCTAAAGTTCTCACAATGTAAAAAACAAAGTAATTAGTTTGATTTTTTCAGGTATTTATGTAGCTATGAAATCCCTTCGTTTTGAGACACAAGTAAAATTAGCAAAATGTCTCACTGTGCATTCAATCATTCAATCAAATCAGTCAGAACATTGAGTGACAAAATGTATTTAGTTCTGTTCTGTTCTGTTCAGTTGAGTCACACCCACCAGCAACAATTCAGTTTAAGTCATTTTTAGGTGGCAATTTGCTCACGTAACTTTGCAAGAACATCAGTCAAAGAAAACTGCCAGAAAATATTTGTAGATGATTACAAAACTGATATTTCATTGACTGTCCAATTAGACTATCTTCTCAAAAAAACAACTTCAGATGACAACATATACAAATAATGATCTCTTCATATCTCAGGTTTTGACAGCATGGCACCCTCAGTAAATCATTTTTGCTTCTGCGTTTTAAAGAATAAAAATACTTCCAGATACAAATCAACTTAAATGTCAGAGTCTGCGTTTCAGCAAAACAGAACAAACATGAATCCCCACAACAGCTAATGTTCAGATACATCAGAAAGTGTGTTTATTAGGAAGCACGCTAATGCGTTTTCCAGACCGATGCTTAAAAGTCTCACTCCAGAGCGGGTAAAAATTCATTCCTCTCATTCCTCTCTTCAACGTGCATGAAATTGACTGATATTTTCTCACTCTTCTTGTCAGAGAGAGACGCACTCTGTACAACAGCCCAAAACATTTTTAAAGCTCTTCTCGCCAAAACATGCACAAATAAAGAGGTGGTTGACATCATTAGTACATTAATTTTCCAGGAAATGACACATTTGTGACTGCCACTTACAAAGACACTGTACCTTTGTAAATAACAGTGTATTATTTTTACCTACAGTTCAAATGTTCACAACACATGCTGCTACAATAGCAAATGTGTTATTTCACGAAAAGCAGTCAGATGAATTGAAGATGTGTGTGGCTGCAAATGTAGATAATTTTTTCAAAATGACTTTTTTGAGAAATGTTTGAGTTGATGAGGCTCTTTCTAAATCTCCAGAGGAGATGTTGGATTACTGGGTCTATTTTTCTGGAGAAACATCTGAGCAGCAGGAGACATAAGCAGAGCTTTCAATTTCCTCTCCATTTAATCTCACAGTTGTGAAACCACTGCGATATTACAGGTATATTTCTGTGATTTTCTGTTCTGTGGGGAACAATACCTGTATGTCACATAACAGTAAATTAAAGCATTTCACACAAAAGAAGGAAAAAGGTAAAGAAATGATATAGCTTTAAAATGAAAGAAGTCAGTCTTCATTCTCAGCAATAAAATAAGTACTTATATAATAGGTGGACTTTTAAAGACCCCTTGTGCTTGTTGTGCTTGTTGTGCTTGGTAGTTTTTACCTACCCAATCCAGACAGCTGTCTTTTTTTAAATAAGCTCTCCTGTATTTGTGTGTCTCTCTATCTCTCTCTCAGTGGGCCAGATTCCCCATTGAGTCCCCCTATCGCTGCATTCCCAGCCACTTTAATGGACCCTGAACGACTGCTGGCCTCTTATTGGCCGCATGGGGACTGTGATAATCACAATGTAATATTTTCTCTGCGGGGGATGAAGGGGGCTGTAATTTGGGAACTGACAGGTGGTGGTCATCAGTAAAGCCTTGGAGTGTTGTTGCTGTGGGACATATTTTTTGCACTTTGTTGACATCGTTCTTTTTTGCTGAATTGTACAGAAAGAGACAATGGTGGGTAAACACAAGGGTGCTTCTGAGGTCAGTGGACACTGAGGCTTAGCCAAATGCCTGGAGAAGTTTCTGGAACTGTACATTGATGTACCGCAAAAGTATTTTTAAAATAGATAAATCGTTCTATAGGAATAAAGTGTAACATGTAAAATTTACATTTTTCCCTTTTTTCCAAAGCCTCTTACAGACTGTTTGCCTGGAAATCGAACCCACGGCCTTTGCTAACGCATCGCCCCACCAATTGAGCTACAGTACTGCACGGTGTGTTCATTATACAGTATAAGCCACAGTCCAGCACAACAGAAAACATTGAAAACGCATTTATTTCAGCGTCTCTCCTCAGACTGTTTATAATTAGCTAGAGAAGGAGAGAGCAGAACACAGGAGAGAAAGCACTGCAGGATGTTTGAGGATATAAACGCGACGTGATTGGCTAATGACTTCAGGGCTTATTTACTCAACGTACAGTTATGTGTTCAAGTAATTTATCCTGTTTAAATTTTAATTTGCCACAAATGCCTTGAAAATATTTTACTGTTCCTCAGACTCTGGATTTACGAGGTGTGCATGAAATAGAAAAGTGTTGCTACTTTGAATGTAAGCTAGCATTTCAGACCAACCGGTCAATGTGTTAGGACTTAAATTACATGCAATTGATTCATATATGCAATTGCTCATATAATCACATAATTCAGTTAAATTTCAGTGTTTATATTTGGGGAATAAGGAAAATCAAACTATAGTTGGTTATAAGGTTTAGCATGGATAAAAAAGCCCCTTTTTACAGTAAAACACTGTTAAATCAATATTTATCATTAATCATTTATCATTAATGCATAATATATAAAGTCCTTTTCTCCAGCTTTCAGTCACCGGCAGGAGATTAGCCGAACTTAAACGCACAGCTCACTTTGGTGTGTGGCTTAGAAAACAAACTGCTTTCTTTTTCCCTCAACAGTATCAAAGCTTGCTGCTCTGAGAGGTTTCCATTAGAGTCTACGATCTTCATCTGAGGTTTTAGGCATTTGGGAGTATGGGAACATTGTCCCAGGTCTTGTGAATTAAGTAGGGCCCACTTGTGACTCCACAATTCTCAGTATACAAATGGGAACTTATCCATAAAAAATTTTATGAATTCTTGTTCTCATCTATGGAATTTCTTTGAACTTCCTCAACACCAAAAGTAAGTGAACAATTCCCCTGTTCTTCTCTGAAAGTCTCAATTTGTGACTAACTCACATCTCACAGTTCCTCTAAAGTTCCTCTGTAGCTGCATTGGTATGATAAACAGAACCACATCAAAAAGTCCTTCACAACAAACCTGCGCAAGATGTTGTTTCTCATCTGACAACTTTTGCTTTCCCAACTTTCTTTTTCTATGGTAAGTTTTTGAACTTTGCCTCTCTTCTCTCTGAGAACTGTGGTTCTCATTGGCACTGCAGGAACATCTACAGAACGTTGCCTCAATCAGACGCTGTTTACACTTTAGCCCTTGAGTTTGAAAAAAGTTCATTACCTTTGAATATTCTGTAAATTGTCTCCCAGTATGTGGTCTTGAGAACCTACCGCAGAGTTTGAGTATTGAAGCCTTTCTAATTACAACTGGCCTGTCGTTTTATTGTATAATTGTACCTGTCAACCTTGAGAAAAGTCAGCTTGTTCTCATCTCATTCTAGATGCTGCTGAAATCCTCCGTTTATCTCTGTCGAGTGTTTTGGAAAATCTGCTGGGATAATAAATATTTCAGAGCTTATTCCAACTCACACAGGCTTTATTTACATCATTATTTGTGCATCGTATGTTTTAGGCTACAGTAATTAAAGACAATGAGAGGGTCTGAATATGACTAAAATAAAACACTGTGAATAATTGGCATTAATATTTATTCGGCAGTGTATATGAGGGCTTGCAGAAGCATTGTACTACAGAATGTATTATTCTAGAGAATGCAATCCACTGAAAACAAACAAGCTTTAGACGGTCTCTCAGCAGAAATAAAAGAAAAAACACAGAACAATTTCTCTGATTAATTAAGTAATAAAGGAATTTCAGCATAATCTTCACATCAATGCAGCTGCTTTGAACCTGAATTGATTCACGTTCTTCTGAACATCAAAACAATGGCAGCTTCTGACTACATGCAATCCAAAATTAAAAGATTTGGAGATCTACCAGGGGGAAGATTAATTTCAGTTGGGTATTGCCGAAACGTCTTAAAAAATATTGCCAGTTTATAACTGTGAAATCTTCTCATAAACCATAATGTGAGATTCATGGCCACAATGAGAGCTACATTATCCTTGATTTTACTATAATGGTTATTAAGCTTCTCTGCATACAACTGGACATTTGTACTGTGGTTTCTCAGGTATAAGGTCATAGTAAAAGCTGTTGAGACTTACTTATTTGACTTTGTTTTCCTCGTTTTTTTGCTGACAAAAGACTCTTTAAGGATATAAGTGCTGGCTTTTGAGATGTACGTTCCATGGATTATGTTGTCAGATTATATAGGTCAGTGAAATCTCGTATAAGCATTCCTTAAGGAAATAGATTTCCATTATAGACTCCCAAGCGGCTGGCCTGAGAAAGGTTTGCCGTGGAAAGTGAATGAAGATTAAATTACGGTATATCGAGGAGCAAAACACACGGTGATGCCGGTAAACAAGCGATTGAAAAGAAAATTGGAGATTTGAGGAAAATGCTGTAGAACTGCTATTTTAAGCCTGGACAAGAATCGTTTTACACTGTAATTTTGAAAGGCTGTCACCGGTGTTTTGTGAGGTTGCAGTGCCAAACATACACCATAAACCAGGGAGGTGTAACCGCCAATGATTTAGAAACAGACAGCTTCATAAATTACCTTAGCGTTCACCTCATTAAGTGTTCATGTGTTTTGGGCAGTCCAAGAAACTGTTACACCAGACGGGTTAAGTCCATAGAGACATATTATTTGTCCCTCACAACTGCCAGGCCTAGTTTGAACCCACTCATTTCTAACAAATTTACTAGCAGTTAAACAACCTGCATGGCTATGTGAGCTAAATTCATTAAAGATACTGACTTCATTAATATGCATATTAGAACATTATTCACCCAATCAATGTTATTGATCTAATAGGCATGCAAAAGAACGTTAACAAACGTACAAAATTAAAAAAACAAGGATAAATAAGTGAACATTTAATCAACAGCTCAATATGTGAAAAGCCTTAATATATGAGTGACAGAAGAGGCTTTATTTGGATTCTGTGTGTGGAGTCGCCGTCCGTGCGTCACTGACAAATGATGGCATCACTACATAAAACTGAGTGACATCAGGGCTGCAGCGCCGGAGTCACACTTGATAAACCCGATAAGAGGTGGTCATTTTAAATCCCTGATGCTCTGTGGGCCAATCACAGATTAAAGAGTGATTGACTGACACTCACAGACTCATCACATGCTTGCAAAGAGATGTAATGTGAATTCCTGAGAGGAGAGCTGATTTCAGTTTCTAAAAGACAAGAGAATAATGTTCATGCAGACAAACAATGAAAATGATTCCAAACTATTGACATTTTGCAAACGTATATAAAATACAGGTTAAATATTTACATATTCTAAAAAACATCAGCAAAAAATAACCAGATGGATGGATGGATGGAGTCAATACAATAAAACTTTATTTGGATGTTTCATTTAATGTAGTTATAATTCTCCAATCAACACAATTATTTGTCTGAATTGCAGATCCAGAACACACAAAATAATTGGTGTTTTGCTTCATATTGAACCGCCGCTTTGCCACTGCAAACAGATGAAAAATGGCTTTTACTTCACCATCTTTGGCAATAACAATTTCCCGGTGTGGGTGGGAGGATCAATTTATCCTCACCATTTTTCTTTCCAGGTAGCGGAACAAATGATAGCATATACATCATACCACTGAACCATTTTGTGTCGCTCGCTCCTGACTAATTCATTTATTGAGCTTGTGGATGTTCTGATCATTGCACAGCTAAATTTATGGGTGGATTTATTGTGAAGCACATTCCCTCATGTGTGGTGCTAGTTTTGAATGTATATTGGCATTTGGTAATACAGTCTGTTTGCTAAAATCTACAGCGTAAAAAAACTAAAAGGTTCTCACCTCAGTTCCTCCAATACCATGCTGACGGAACCTCTGGCCAAGTTTGTGTTTCTATTTAAAAAGTTTCAATATTTACTTTACAAGCCACGAAACTCCAAGATATTATATTACTAAAGGAGCTATGATTGAGGTTCTCAGGGAACCAAAGGTTGATAGATGTTCTCCAGAGATGTTCTCCATCTGAGGAATCCTAAATGGTGCCTTGAGAATCTACACAAACATTGATAATCTCTGTGGCTTGATGAATGTCTTTGAAACACCTCCCCTCAGAGATGTTTGTGGATCCTTGAGAGCTCCTACGTCAGCTAAACAACAAATCCAATCGCTGCTGATCTGGCAAGAGTTGAAGGAACTTCATCAACAGCAGATAACTGGAAACTTCTGCTTCTCCTCCTGATATACATTCAGAGTTAATTACCTGCTGTGGTGTCACTCCGTAGTGGCCCCTGACTCATGAAAACAGATACAGATATTCCTCAGGTGAGAGAAAACCAATCATTGTGATCGCTGACGGTTTTATTGTGGCGCGCTTGGCTGCGCTACATTATTGGTCCCAAAGGACAGATAATGATAAAAGCCAAATGTGCTCTTCAGCAGATTTATATCAGATATGCGAGTCCTTATTATTTCATAAAATATACATTTCATTGCAATATTTTGTAAAAATGTTCTCCACCAGTTGGAACGTTACTTAGTTTATGAATTGTTTAAATATGATGTAATTTCCATATTTCACAGTTTTGCTAATTAAAACTATGAATGTGGTAAATAGTAATTATGTGGTAAATACTAATTATAGTAAATAGTAATTATGATTATTTTTTAATAAAGTGTGACTGTAAACAGCATAAGGCCAAGAAACTGGTGACTGGAATCCATATAATATAAAGATACATATAGACCATATATACATTATATATTATATACATTACACACACACACACACACACACACACCAAGTCGCCTCTTTGCTCCTGTTCCTACTGTAAGTTACATTTGAAGACTAATATGATTTACCAAGTGTCGGCGCCTGGAGGGAACAATTACAGTGTTTTATTGGATTGTCATTGGGACGGGATAAGCCAGATAATGAGATAAAATCCCAAATTGTCCTTCAAGCTATAGTATTTATTAAATAACACAGGGTTCATAAGATAAAGGCATCTTCATTAGCTTTCCCTGCCTAATTAGTTTGAGAACGGTTGCCCCCTTTAAACGTCTTAACTGACAGGTCTTAACGTTCGGTTGTTGTTTGTTAAAACATTGCATTCACAAGATGGACCCATCATGTCGGCTAAACGCAGAAATGAAAAGCACTGGGATTTGAAAAGCGTTTCACTTTTAATTGCTAAATTAAATAATGAAAGCATGAAGAATATGAGAAAAGAGCTTTAAATCTGCGCCAGTCAACCATCAAAACAGAAAACAATGAGTCCAACCAAGTGCAATGAATCCATTTCAAACAGCTTTCAAAGGGTTTTAAAAGTAACGTTAGCTTACACCACAAACCAAATGATCTATGAATTTACTCTCTATATGGTGAGATATTTGATTCAATACATCTCCCCAGAAATCACTTACATTTGTCCCTGTGTACAAATACACCTACAACTTCAGCTTCGAGCGCTTACACAAAAATGAGACACAACAATGAAAAATGTGTCTTTTTTTTATTAAACACGTATTTACAATATAGCTGTACATTTACATTCATACAAAACAGCCCCTAAATAATTGATATCAATAGAGGTACAAAATAGTTTGAGAGATAAACATATCAAAGGACACTTCAGTTTCCAAAAAGAAAGAAAGATCTATCAGTCCAGTCCTAGAGGATACAGCTATCTCTGTGTCAGTAGGGAGAAAAGGATTATTTAAAAAATAATAACAGAAGCTTATACCCCCCCCCCCCACACACACACCAGTTGTTCGCCACTTGTATGTATTTGCACCGTTGTGTTAATTTTGATATATTTGTGGCTTTAAAAGTAGCGATTTACTTTCAACAACCACAGGCAAAATAAACGAAACAAAAAGAAGGCGAGCGTGACGCATCTTTTCCTCAGAATTAATACTGACTTTGTATTACTGGCAAAAAAGGACTAACGGCTACAGATATAATCTATTTAGTCTAGAAGATTTCAGTCCAGAGTTGCGTGTGAAGATTCTCAGCTATCCAGGCCATTGCAGAATGTCAAATAAAGGGATTCTTGTCAACTCTACATGTTTCTCTGTGTGTTTACTAAGATGGTGGTGAACTGGTTCTGTGGCAGATTTTAGACAGTGATGACAGGCTCAGTATCACCTGGTATCATTATCTGTGTTGGGTGGTCAGGCGAGACGATTGCTGTGGTGTAATTCGTCTCGCATGCATCTCCTGTGACAACTTCAGATGAGAGTTCAAGACGAGGGTCTCCGATTTTGTGATTACATACATCACCCACTAATAAAGCACGCAAAAATATTACTATACATCTTAATCTCATTACATGATGTTTCAAGTGCCAGTTATTTTTTAATGACCATTTTAAAGCTTTTGTTGCAG
>JBAJNP010013737.1:0-11778 GCA_036877545.1 Yasuhikotakia modesta | reverse complement strand
GGACCTGAGTGAAAAGGGTTAGTTGCTCTGGCAGACCAACTCGGCTTTTTTTGATGTGATAATAAAGTCTACCTTTTGGAAACAGAACCCATTTGTTTAAGACATGATTCTTCATAAGCAATCGAAAATCCCACAACAGTAGTTAATAAGGACAAGGAGGAACAAAATAAGGCCAAGGATTAGGCTTTATAATATCATACACTGGCAAGAGACAAGGTGGCAACAGAGGTAGCAAGATAGCAATATATTATGATTATTGTTTGAAATTATAATGATAAGGCAGTTTAATATAGACTCATAATTTTGAAAACTATGTAAAATAAATTATTTTTTATAATTAGAGATTTGATTACATAATTCAACAGTCATATATGTAAATTATAATGTGTTTTTACTTTTTTAACCATTTTTTTTTCTCTTTAATATTTTCTCTTTTATATGTTTTTATATTGTGCCTAAAATATGCACTTCTGGTCCACCATAGTTTATACTTTTATTCAGCATGTTAAATTATATATAATGGAGACATTAAAATATACTTCACAGCAGGAATTACCAAGGTGAAAAACTTTTTTAATGTGTACAAAATTAATTGTCTCACCTTAAGTTACTATTAGAAATTGTGCGCTGAATGCAAACACGCTTCTCTGCGATTGGCTACAGTGCTGACATCATCCTCCACGAGTCCTCCCCCAGTCTCCCCTGCATCAGGACCATCACTCGCATCCTTAGAGCATCAGCACGCCACAGCACATCGCCTCGGATCCAGAACACTCCAGCTCCAACCTGCTACACCAGACTTGAAGCTTTGAGAAAACAGTGATGGAGAGCTTGCTGGATAACCCTATGAAAGCTGTGCTTTATCTTAAAGAGCTGACGACCATTGTACAAAACCAGCAGAGTCTGATTCAAACCCAGCGGCAGCGGATCGACGAACTCGAGAGGAAGGTTGAGGATCTCATCGGCGAGAATCGGCAGCTGAGAGATCCACATCAATACCACCACCATCATCCGCATCACCACCACCCATCCCCGCGGACCAGCAGCCCTCAGCCGGGCGCACACCCACACCAGCACCCAACGACCCACGGTCAACCCCAGCAGCCGCTGCCGCCACCGCCGCAGCAGCAGCAGCAGCATCATCCGTCCAAACAGGCGCAGCATCCCCCAGCAGCCCCCATACATCACCCCCAACATCTGCAGCTAGTTCCGACATCTCCACCGTCTCTCAAACCGACCCAGTCGAGCCCGGAGTCGGCGGAGGACGAGAAGAGGAGTCCGGCCTGCAAGTCTTTGGTTCCGCAGACACCCTCGACACTTTGCCGGTCTGTAGGGCTCGCCAGGAAACCGGAGTAAGTGAAAATAATATTAAGAAACACACAACACATGATCCTGCGGCAAATGTATCTGCTGGAAGATCGGTTACAGTTAAAGACGTTTTAATAACAGCCTAAAAAGGCTGTTTATATAAAGCATTATAAAGGCATTGGTTTAGGCTATAATAGATTGGAATCTATTTGATCTATTTCTAAACATTTAAGCTACAGTTATGTTAAATAATACCGTTTAAATACACCATCCATATTAAACATATTAGATTCTGCATTATGTAAGTGTACTCACAGATAGGTAAGTATTTTAGTATATTACTGTGGTCATAATGATATATCTACTGATCTAAATTTCATTCATTATGATAAATGTATTAAATACACCATTATGAAGCATGTTTTTAGTTTTATTGCTGAAAACTGCTAAGAAATCCTATTATAATCTTTCTAATGAGAATGTATATATCCATTAAACACACAACAAAAACTATTACTACTATGCATTTCATTTTCTAACAGGTTAAAATAATCCAGTGAAACAATTTTCCTTTAACAACAAGGTATGATACAAGAACGTTTTTAAAAATAATGATATAAAATCCTTCAGGAAAACGTTTAATACATAGTTTGCATGTAAATGTAACAGGATGCGGTAGATTAGAATGTGTGTTTAATTAGCCAAAAAACAAACACAAAATCTCTTATTTGGTCTGATTGCTTTAAACCCTGTTCTGCAGTATAATGAATATTAATGATGTACAGACAATCAACTGGACATCAGTGAAGTGTATAGATTTTCTGGCTCTTTTAACACACTGTCGGGTTTTGCCAAGCCAGCACATGGAAAACCAACTCAAGCTGATTGCCTCTGCAAATCCTCTTTAATATCAAAGGTTTATTTTAGGGCTTTTTCCATGAAATCTGCTGAACAAATAATATCCGGCTTTTATCCTGCTGTGATGTTTTGGTGTCACTGCACTGGCGAGGCTTATAGTCTGAAACTGAGACAGTAAGATGATTGTCTTTATGTATTACAGTCCAGTTCAGTGATTAAGATAAACTCCGGAAAGGAAATAAAGTAGATAACTGTTAAAATCAATCAGTTCAGTAAAAGAAGACGTGATCTGTCCTGTGTTTTGTCAGCTTTTTGTTTATTCATAGCCTCTGATGTACAATTACATATTCTTGCAAAACCCAAACAGACAAACAAAATACAATCTAGGGTCACAATCATATTCTACACAAGCGTCAGTGTGCATGCTAAACATGCATTCTTGAAATATTCTGATGATAATAAACTTCATAACTCAAAGGCGTGATGGAGTTACCTTCAAATGTCTGCACCAATCTAATCTGCATATGTTATTATTCATGTAATAGCTAAAACAGGTTTAAATTAGAAAAATGTTCTCCTTACCCAAATGGTTCCACCCTAGTGTGCTTTTCCACCCCTTTGCAGAGCATACTAGCACACTACCCTTATAGTTTATATGTGACAACAATATACAAATTCCAAATTAGTATTCAAAATATGATTTACAATATTTGCCAAAATGATGGCACTAAATAAACCTTGTATCCCCCAAGCATTTCGTTCTAAACCGCCCTTAACCAGAAAAAAACATGCAACGTGTACTTGTGTTGCGCTGTAAATTGCACTTTGTCGCATTTCTAGATCACGAAAAGTTTATCTCTGGCTTCAGCTAGACTCTGTCTCAGATATAATTTAGATAATATGTCTGGTTTGCATAAGGCTGTATCTCTGATTTAAGATGGACTCCATCTTTTAAAAGCTATCCTCTTAAAATGCCAAATTTGCAAATAGCTGATGACAAACTGAGTCACCACAGCTGGGAGCTAAAGGGGTCAGAGGTCAGACGAACCTCCGTGCTGTGGAATTAATGCGCAGGCTAAGATTAATTACACCCATAAATCATACGCAGAGGTTAAAAGGGAAGGATTAAATAAATAAACCAGCAGAACGTTGGCTAGATTAAAGGTTTCTAGGGAAGTGCCTTTCCAGTCTCTTTCATATCATTCATACATGTTCCTGTTAATTGTTTCAGTTCTGCTTTACATTTCCACTTTTACCAAAATGAGTTGCTTCAAGGGACTTGTTGTGAGTCAGGGGTAAAGGCTCGGCAGATGTGGTTTCATGCATTGCTCACTGAAAGACAGATGGCTGAATACATGTCCAAAAAAGCTTATGGGATCCATATGTTCCTTTACATCCCTTGGCCAACATCTTGTGTTTAAAGACTGTTCAGTCTTCCAAGTTTTAAATGGCTTTTATTTCTAACTGACAGCATATTGCCCATGCGCACACTCATTATGGTTGTTACTTCTAATGCACAATCCCATTCTGTGCACACTGGGTTCAGTTTAGGAAGTGAATTCTTTTAGTCAAAACTGCATTTTTGCTAATTATATTTATATTAAATTCAAATATTGTAATAAAAACTGAGTAGCAGTGCTGAAAAATACTAGTGTGCGTGGACATGTAGCAATTGGTCATTGTGCAATAAAAACATTTACACTGTAATCAGGTGTCAAAGCTGGATAACACTTAATTTGAATATGCATATGCTAAATGATGAAAAAACAATTTGAGGTCTTCAGTCCATATACTGTATGTAGGCCAATATTTTCAGCAAAGCTGCCTGATATATTTCTCAGCTGATGTCACAGAGCATGATTCACACACTCAGGTTTGCATGCCATCTGTTGTATTTGGCATCTGTGCTTGCTGAAAATTCCAAACCACAGAATGATTTGAAGGCTGGGAGTAATATGTTGTTAAGCAGCGTGTCCAAAATATGCCATCTCAAAAAGCACACATCTCTTAGACATGCTATCACTGAGGAACTGTAATCATAAGTCAGTAAGGCCAGTGTGATTTTGGCCACAATTTGCTCTTTTGATCTTTTGTTTTTATAACAAAAAATTGTTTCTAAGTGTTAGAGACACTTCCCACAATGTGATTTCTCCTACAATGTCTGTAAAACCAAGAACCAATAGGAGCGCCCTACCTGATGACACAATTAGCACACAACTTCAGACAGCCTCAGGGAAAATCCATTTTTAAAGTTTTTGTAATCAAGTCAGGTCATGAACAAAATAAATGTTTTAGTATTTTAGCGTGAGAACGTAGCTCACAGAATGTGCCACGATTGATGATTCAAAAACCCTGGATAAGTCTTCTTGGGTGCGACCGTTTTGATACGTCTTAACTGTCCTCAGAGTGACATGAGAATCAGATTCATACAGTCTGACTAGCAGCATTTGTAAAGAACTGGTAAAAACACAGCGTGCACCCAGCTTATGTGTTCTACATAGGCAATTTCTGTGGCTAGAACACCCTATGCTGAGATCCAAGTGTGTTTTATTTGTCATAAGAATATCACAAATATACCATTTATTCTGTCACTTAAAATAATGCCATTGAAGAAACTTTTGTTCTCTATTTTTGTTATTAAACTGGTGATATGAAAAAAGACGTTGGACAGAAATTGGATGCAGTATTTCACAGCTGCCTCATGGCAAGAGTAATAAAACATAATTTAGTAACTGCTGTGAAATTCTGAAAAATTATTTTTAAAATCCCTGTCAATTTATTATGTTATATAATAAGAAATGAATCACAATTATATTTTTTGGGGTGGGCTTTAAAATTACAGTTGTATAGACTATAGACTGAGGTGCCCTTGAACGAGACTCTGTTTGTTCAATACTCACCATTATGGGTTCATTACAGAGGCTACATTTCGAATATCGGTTATCATAGCTTGACAAATATGCCACTTTCAATTCACATTACAAGTTATTTTAATAAATCAATATGTTGTTTGTTTAATGTCTTTGTCATTAAACATAAGCATATGACCTACAGGCAACAGTGATTCATTTTTATGAGGTGAGAAGATTCAGAGAAAAATATCATTTTTTTTTCCAGCAACTAGCATCAGAGGCTCCAAAAGCTGCATTTGAGGGAATTTCAGGGCAACACAGTCACAGATCCACTTCACAGATTCTCTCAAATGATGAACAAGCTCTGATTTGGCTGTTGTGCTGGGAACACAAGAAGAATGATTTTTCTCTTGCTAAAGTGGGAAGATAGCTGACGTGATAAACCACAATTTAGAAATATGAGAATTTTTGACTTTCTTGTGTCAGATCAGGGACTGAGGTATTGAGAGATGTATTTCACTGCAGTGAGTCTTAAAATAGCCTCCTTGTGCAAAATATCATTTCTTAATTTTGTTTGTGAATTTTATTAGGGCCGAAAAATATAAACCACACAGTACGCTTCTACTTTCAGTTTTAAACTTAGAACTGAATCGTGGCTTTTTAGCTTTATCTAAGACATTTGTAAACATTTTCCACATTATAGTTTCATCCTCTTTGACAGTTGATTTTATGACAGTTTGACTTTACTATCTATTTGTGTCAATGGTTTGATTTTGTGTACATGTAAGTGTGGAGCGACCCTTCGGCTCTAAAGTACACCTCAGGTGTGGCCCATAACATCCAACTCAAGCCTCAATCAAAACACACAGGTGTTTTTACACACAACATACACAGTCATGTTGACATCTACTGTAAACATGAACACACACACTTGCCCACTCTAATCACAAATGCCACCTGGCAAACCCCAGTTCCCTGTCTGCTTCTTGGCTTGGTCTTGGCTCCCAACCCCTCCATATTTATCTGCAGCTGAGGAGCTGCAGGCTTTTAACGTGTGCCAGAGACTGTGAGGCTAGGCGGAAATGTGGAAGTGTCTGAAGAGCACTAGCATATATTAGCAAAGACAGCTGAAGTCACACTTACCACAGAAAAGGTGGTTCTGGGCAGGAGAAGTTGGCTTTGCACCAGTCGTTTCATCCTTATGGTCTCAAACCAGGAATAACATGGGTGTCGAAATAAAATCCGAATGAAGCAAATTGTTCAAAAGGTTAACTCAGTTATTTAAATAACTATATTTTTGACCATGTTACCACATTTTTGGCAAACCATATTGACAACACGATATATATGTATATGTGTGAATCGACTGCCATGAATGTGTCTGAGAGACTCTGGTTGTGTCTGAAACTGTATCTGCTGGTGTCACTGTTGGACAGTGATAGCTTAGAACGACGAGTGTTTTACACACAATTTGAGCTCATGTTTTAAACAGTTTTCACATTTCTGTGTTTTGAGGAGGCAATTCCTGCCTCACCTCATATCACACAGTTTAGTCTCTCTGCCCCCTTTAGCTGATGCTTTTATTTTAATTACATGGCGGCTTTTATGGCTGATGTGTTGAAGTGCTAATGAGGTCTTGCATCGATATTATGACTTGCAGATTTTCTTGAGCGTGAACATGATGTATGTGTATGTAATGTATGTGATATATGTGTATGTGATGTATGTATATGTAATGTATGTGTATGTGATGTACTGTATGCATATGTAATGTGTGTGATGTATGTGTATGTAATGTATGTGATGTACAATATGTATATGTAATGTATGTGTATGTAATGTATGTGAATGAAATGTGTGTGATGTATGTGTATGTATATGTAATGTATGTGTATGTAATGTATGTGAATGAAATGTGTGTGATGTATGTGTATGTGATGTGTGTGTGTGTGTAATGTATGTGATGTATGTGTATGTGTATGTGATGTGTGTGTTTGTATGTAATGTATGTGTATGTGAAGTAGGTGTATGTGATGGAATATGTGATGGAATATATTTTCAAACACTTTTTATATGTTTTCTCATTTTTTTATTTCTGTTTAAATTATGGCTGGCTTAATTTTAAATCATTGGAAATATGTTGATAAAACCTACAAGAAGGCTATGTTAACTACTGGTAGAATTGCAAATTATTATTTATGATTACTAATATTAATCAACTATTTATAAGAGCTGTTAACTACAGAATCGATTGTTTTTTGTGTAAGTGCTTTGAGAGTCCTCACAAATAACCAAACCTAATAATTTTGCAACCTTTTGCAATCCTGTTGTTGCTGTTGTTGCATTCATTTAACCAAGATTAATGGGCTTCCTGTGCTATAATTACTGTGAAATGTAGTGCACAGACCCCCATGTCTTATTACTTTAAACTTAGAGGAGTTTTGCTGGCTACGCCGCGTCTCTCTAAGCGACAGGTTTCCTGCGCGGTTTTCACGATGCTGGGCACGTCGGTCTGGTTATGACAGGGTGACTGGCTCTGCCTTTTTGCGTGGCAGAAACCCAAATCATGAATATCACATTTTCTATTGAGTGCTTTTAGATTGCTTCATTTTTCTTTTCCCCCTTTTTCCATGTCTGTGCAGACTGCACCAGCGACATCTGCGAAACCCTCGCACATCATTAGTCAGGCCTGTACGTGCTCACGGCCTGGGATGGGGGGGAGGGTGCGAAAGGTGACTGTGCAAAGGTGACTTTCAAACATTAGCAGCCCCCTCATTGCACAGAATGGACAGAGAGGAAGAGAGAGATGGCGAATGGGAAAGGTCGCACAGTGGCTGAATTCTAAATGGCACTACAGCCACACCGTCGCTTGTCCGTAGCATTTGTACACACAGGCAATGACGAAGCCAGGGAATTTAGCAAAACATTTTTGCACATGCTATCTGATTCTTTTAGCACGTGATTAATTTTAGGAATAAAGCAAATAAGGCATAAAAATAACAATTTTATTAATAATTGAGAGAGAAAAAGAAATTCATAGGCCAACAAGGCA
Source organism: Yasuhikotakia modesta (assembly GCA_036877545.1). Taxonomy (NCBI): domain Eukaryota; kingdom Metazoa; phylum Chordata; class Actinopteri; order Cypriniformes; family Botiidae; genus Yasuhikotakia; species Yasuhikotakia modesta. Next base: position 3,708 of record JBAJNP010013737.1, on the reverse strand, counting down.
CAAACTGTGGAATATTTAATGTCTGGGGTGGCAGAGCTTGTAGTTTGTTCAAGTACAGGGTCCCATAATATTACATTGATAAGAAAACTCATTTTCCTATGAGTTGAGCAAAGCAAACCTAATTTATGATATATTCTTATAAACATGTTGATCTCATTGTATTTTTCATTGTGAAGACACAACTCCTGAACACACAACTCCTGAAGATGTTGTCTTCTGTGTTCCTACAAATCATCCAGCAGGTTTATGTTCAGTAATCACTGTCTTCCTCACAAGCCCTTCAGGTATTAGCAGAAGGTCATGCGATGCTCAGGCTTGTTCTGAGGTGTGTTGGGCAATAAAAAACAGCTCTCACACAGTTCCAGATATAAATGAAACCAAATGAATAATTTACTGTTTGCATATAAGCCTAAAAATAGAGCAGCATACTGGCTATTCTGTCATGCAGTTAAATTTAGTTAAAGTCATCAGGTTTCTCAGAAACACAACAGAGAGAAGTGATCACATTTCTGAAGGAAAAGTTGAGCTGTTCACAGACCTAAGAAAATAACAGAATTCAAAGTTCAGAGCAGAACACCAAACTAAGAGAACTTTCTGGCTGCAGTATATTGGAAGAACGTTAATGTGTTTGGGGTTGTTGGGGAATTGCTAGTATATTCTGGGTTGTTGCTAGGTAAGATTAGTAACAGCATACCTCCTAATTCAGTATTAACTTGACTTACAAATCAAGGGATGCATGTGACCTTTCTGTTTAAATGACCAATGAACATAATTTCACTAGCTAGGATTGCAGTTAACTAACTAGGATTCCTGCGTCAGCATTGTTGGTCCTTGAATAGTGTTTCTATCAGCATTCTACTTTTCATGTTTTGATAAATCGTTTCATTGATTTTCTTACGTTTGTTGTCACCATGACCAGAACATTTCTGAAAAACAAAACAGAAAACAAACAATTTGTGGTCCTTGTGAGACAGTGAATATGAACATTTTGGGACAATGCACTGAATAATAATAGTCCTAAAACAGGCTTTTTCAATATAATACTATATCTCTTTCTATTGTTTATTTGATCATATTTTAGCAGGACATGTTCTTGAAAGATTAGCTAGCAGAAAACCTCCTCATGACAGCCAGAACATCTCAGTTGGTTTCTGAGAGCAGCTGCAGCAGTGGACTGCATGGACATGGTGCAGTGCAGTTGCGCAGTGCTAATCGCCCTCAGCGCTATGACCTCACAGAACTCTGTTTTGTTACATCATCAGTGTGGTGATGAATCAGGACTTAGACAGCAATGGTGCATGTCTGGATATGCCCTTCCTGTATAACCACAAACATAATTTTCTCAGTGAAATGTTTTAAAGTTACCTGCGGGCATTCTGAGAAAATTAAGCCCTCAAAATTTCTACCATTTTAATTCTATTTAATTCTCTAATTTTTAATTATAATAACACTGTTATTATAATGCAGTAACAGCACTCTGTTGATCCACCGTCCTTCCTGTTTAAATTTTACTATCTTTATTCTCTTGTACAACCTTTCCGCCTGACAGCTACATGTTGTTACCAGAAAAGGTTGAATGTTTATAATCACGCAAAATTTTGCAGCCTCACTGCTGGTGCCTGGAAAATCCAGACAAAACACAAATTTAATGAGCTGTGTGCTTCCCACATGTTTAACAAAAGGCTGAATCAGTGTCATGGATAAGACACCCACACATTCAGAGCCATAACATCATAATTTTATGTGTTGATATTGCATGTGGTTGGTCTCAGTGTGTGGTTGTCAGCTAGTTTGTGAAAGCTTAGCAGAATAAGCCTCTATAGAAAAACAGACACTAGGGGCTGTGGCATTTAGCCTTCCTGTTAGAACACCGGACACCCATTTTGGACCAAATACTGGTTTCAAAAACTGTGTGAGTTGGGTGCAAGTAAGACCAGTTAAATTTGCACAAACACCTCTTTGTTCAAAGTGAATGGATTCAAGCCATTTTGATATTAATCAACTTACAGTTGGGCACCTGAATGTGTTAGAAGAACCAAAGATGCATTTATGACCCATAGCTGCATTTCTGTTTTGTCTGTCAATAGTAACTTTGAGGGCGATAATTATAACGTTAGGGGTGTGTCGCTTCAGATTCTAGAGAAAATTTGATTGGTCAGAAACAATTAATGAGAAGCTCAAGTGCAGAAGGATATCAAAAATGTGAACTTGTATTGGTGGAGCTGAAAGACTGTCAGTGCTGATTGATTTTCACATGCAGGACTTACAGTGAGTGGGTACAGAACTTATATACTGCAAATATCTGATGGTGATTGGCTAGATCGATGAGTGATGAATGTTCTACCAGTAGGACTTGTGCTAGAGCTTCCATTTCAAATGGAAATCAAAAAGTCGTGACACAGTAGTATAAAGGCACAAACTTTTCAGTTTGCTGCTTAAACTCTCTTCTTCTCCTGGATTCTTAAAGTATTAATGTCCCAACTTTTTCTCTTGCTGCGGTTTTGCTTCTGTTGTGGGTGGAGGGGCATCTGAGACTGCTGTAGCCTTGTCGCTGATGTAAACCTTTCAAAAAGGCTTAGCGCATTAATTCTGAATGAGTGTATGTGTGTGTGTTTGTGTGTGTGTTTGTGAATGTGAGAGATGGGGCTAAGACTTTTTTTTAAAGCTGATCCCACAGGACTATCCAGATGCTGTTCATGTCTATTTTTACAGATTAATCCACCTTATGGACTGGGAAACGTGCTTTATGCATCATATCCTGTTCAAGCAGACAGATTCAGTACAGAATACATGAGCCACCGCAGATGGTGCTTTAAAAATGCTTTCATACATGAGCTTTTAGTAACTGATCAGAGTCTATTTGTCCTTCTAGTACAGCTCTGCTTAAAATAACAGGGCCATGAGGATTCTTCATGGTTCTTAGCGTACATATTTGCTTAAGCTGTATACATGAACGTCTCAGGTAACTTTACTGTAACCCTGTTCCCCAAAGACGCAGGTACAAGATGCTGTGTTTCTTAATGCTAATAGGAACCTTCTTTCCTGAGGCATGTGGGGCAAACACCAACTCTGCAGCACAGGAAGTGTCTGGGCCCATCAAGGTTGTGTGGTAACCTTGGGATGTTGTCTCAAGGATGTGCAAGCCTGGAGTAGCATGAATATCCAAGATATGAAACCTAATAAATCATATCCTTGTTGCAAATGGGCACTACTTTTCAAAGTATTTAAGTTTAAAAGTATTTTAAAGTATTACAGTTTAGGATACTACTTTCCCAGTACAATGAGCCCTGACTCCAGGCACTGAACCAACCAAAGGTGCTCCAACCAACATCAGTAGCGACTGATGGGCAGAGGGTGTTTGCCCAATGGGATCCCTCCAATCAGAGCATGTCAAGCCAAGATGGTTGCCACAAAAAACGCTAAGACTAAGAGGACGTGGTTGCTGATAAACTCCAGCACTAAACTGGGCAGTGAACTGTATCTGCATGGCATGTAGTACACCATCTGTTAAAAACACAGCATCCAAAGGCCTAGTTTATTCCAGAGGAGGAAGTTGGAAGGCCAGCATCTCTTAATTGGTCCCTCTCGATATTCCAAAGTTCCGGCCAGGGGTGAAGCAGCGTTCTCCTGCGCCTGAGACAAAAGGTCTGATTGGAATTACCCACGGCAACCTGTCGAGAAGTGATGTTAGATCCCAAACCAAACTCT
>JBAJNP010013736.1:0-11049 GCA_036877545.1 Yasuhikotakia modesta | reverse complement strand
CACAAACTAACACAAATGCAAACGTACGCACAGCTTTGATGCTGTTTAAAAACACAGGAGGCAAAAATAGTTACATGAAAATATCTTGTTTCACAGGTTGTGCTGCTGGGTTGTACGTCGTGTGAGTATCTCTGTATGGCTCTTGTTACGATGCTGCGTTGCTAAGCAACCGTCTCCAGGAGAGCCACTGTCGCTCGACATGAGTCTTATTAGTGTTTATTATTGTGCGTTTTTTGAGATCATAAATGCGCCCTTGCGTTTCTGCATCTCTGAGGTGGATTTTGCAAGACGGGCAAAAATTGCTAAACGTTACCTGCAAATAACTGAATTATTAATGCACCTTAATCTATATTTTAACAGTTTTCAGACTTTAGAATAATCTTATTAACTACCAACATGTAAGTGGCATTTTCACGAGTTATTCTGTAGTAAAAATCATCTAGCAAGTGTTTTTATTTAACAAGCATCAATTCAATTATTTGCTTAAATGCAAAAGGTTGATTCTGTCGTTTGCAGGGATCAAGCCACAAGTTTCTATTTTAGCAGCCCTCAGCTTTAACCAGTTCACCACAGCACCCTTAAAACACTGTTAACATGCTCATTCAGTTTCGAATCGGTTACATTATGATGCTTCTAACAAAATCTCTGTGCTTGTGTTCAAGGGCACAATGACATTACAAAAAGCAGATTGGATAGCAAATGGTCCATATTTGGACAATGAGGGTCTTTTGGTAAGAGATATTTCTGTTAGGACCCCCAAAACATGGATATAAGTCGGCCTGAACATCCGTGTTATATGTTCATAAGGAATGTGCAAAATTCAGACAAACAAACGATCCATCTTTAAATTTCCAAGACGCCTCATTTTCAGCCTCAGATCTGTCCGTCGTAATATTAGCACATCGTGTTTCGTTTTTGTTTATTTTAACTTTTTTTTGAAGGGAAATGAGGTTGGAAGTTGTTAACATTATTAAGCGATAAAGGCTTCGTTTGAAACATGAAAAACAGGCAAAAATTGTCGATGTTGGAAAGTACAAAGAATCTAATTTGGATCAGTTTTGATGTTCTGGACGGCATAACATCCTGTCTGCTGAAACGCTTTCATCCGGCCGCTTTCTGAAGACTGCGGAGATGTAATCATGAGATATCCCACAATGCCGTGCGTGCGATTGGCCGGTGGCAGGACTGACATGTCTGAGAGGAACTGAGAAAATGAATTCATGCGCTTTCCAATTTCTTTTGTCAACTTATGATTAAGTTTCTATTGGGAAAAATGTATTGTAGTTATTAAACGTGTATCTGTCTGTCCATCTGTCAGATCACATCTGTTCTCCATATACCTGCGGTTAAATGTCATGTTAACCAACAAGTGTTCAAGTGCACAAGTGTGGGTATTGAGACAAGGTCCAGATTCTACATTGGCACAAGTCACGCAACTCTTAAACTTGCATGAAGGGGCGACAAACTGCTTGTATAATCACAGCAAGAGTTTGTGTTTTATCTCAATAATAACTCGTCTGATGGCACAGATGTCTAAAATAAACTCCATCACTCCCCTGCTGCTGTAACACACCAGCGTTCACGTTAAAACAAAACGTCTTCCAGTTATACTTTTACTGCAGAAACGCATTTAATGCGTGAGTTTATAAATGCACAGTATCATGACTTTATGCACGTGGAATGAGGGCGTATGGATCGCTGTGGCATCTGTGAATCAGACATTCATGTTGTGCAGATACAACTAGATATAAGTGTTAATAAAGTAAACTGTAGATAGATTTCTTATAAATGTAAGGACAGGTTCAAAATGTGTTTATTTGACTTATATATGGTCAAATATAACAATATATTTATGATATACAATATATTTATATAACAGATATTATATATTAAACATAATATAAATATTGTAGTAATATTACACATTTTTGAAGCATATATGATCCGCCCTGCAGTCGTAACCGACTCCCTCTGTTGTCAGATGTGTGTCCCGGTTCTGTACATTTTAGGCATTGTGGGTCTGCCGGGTATGGCAGGTTTCTCCAGGGAAGCACCAGATGAAAACGACCAGCACATCTGGTGGGTCGCGGCAGCCCCCCGTTTAACATGCGCTGGAATCCGCGCGGATTGGGTGTAAAAACTGGAATGAATAATTGATGCGTCGTGGTGCCACAAAGCACTTTCCTTCAGCTAATTGGATATAAAGAGAGTGAGGGTTGAAATATTATCATTCAGGTCGTGTGCGAACGAGGGCATGGCTGGCGAGGTACAATATTAGACCCTCACTCATTAATCCAGGTTGCAATCCAGCTTGTTTGAGGCAAAAGCGTTTGAGGTTTAAGGGCCGCTCGCCCAACATTTGAGGGCAAACGCAGAACCACCTCAGCGTTACTGCTCACGACTAGCGCTTTATTTTTCTCCATGTTAGTTGCGTCAGTTAAGACTCCTGCGAGCGATTGTCTTCAAAACAGAACGGATGACAAACCTCTCAGATGTAATGCCTGGGAATTAACTTTAAGAAAAGCAGCCTGCAGACGAATCTCCCACAACATCTCAAAACCGGAGCGGTTGTGGCCGGAGCGGTGCATTGTGGGTAAAATAATGAGACGCACAACGAGAGGGATGTAAGTGGGCGGGAGACGAAATGAAGAGGGAGAACCGAGGGGGAACATCTTGTTTCTATATGACGACCAGACAAACAGGAGAATGTGTTCTGAGGTCTGCTGGAAATTCCCAGCAGATGGAGAGACAATTTTGCAGTCATGCTCTGGTGAAAGATTTTCTCCACATACTGGCAGCACAAGAACTGTACAGCGGTTAATACATTTATAACCGCACAAGGTCTTCATTCTCATACTTTTAAACGTGTGCTAATCACACAAACACGTCACTGTGGGTGAACGTAGAGAGTGAACTATGTAGTGAACAGTGCTGACTAGTGAACTATGTAGTGAACAGTGCTGACTAGTGAACTAAGGAGACACACACAGTTTATATTGTGTGTATATGTGTATGTATATAATGTACACACATACACAATAGACAATATGTGTGTGTGCGTGTGTGTGTGTGTGTATGTGTATTATTATATATATAATGCGCACACACACATAATATAGACAATATGTGTGTGTGTGTGTGTGTATGTATAAATATAATGTATACACGCACACACACATATTGTCTATATTATGTGTGTGTGCGCATTATATATATACACATACACATACACACACACACATACACACACACGCACACACACACACATATTGTCTATAATATGGGTGTGTATCTATATGTTTTTGGCCATTGGTGACACACATCTACCTCCATTTAAAACAGCAGGTTGGATGAAAATGAACCACGTTTAACTGGTTTACAGTTAGTTGGATTATAACTCTGTGTGTTATTTTGGGCTGTTGTAGATGTTCTGGTACCGATGGCCCACACTGCACCTATCAGAACATCTGCTTCTCCACGGACTCTTCAAACAAACGTCCCTCAACAGCTGCCGGGCCGCGATTCCCGGAGAGTCCGAGATCTTTTCATGGCCTTATTAATGTTATTTTATTAATGTCCCTGAAACATCTGAGGACCGCTTCCGGTTTTCTGATATTTATAGTCCGTGGCAGGAAAACGGGCTTCACAGGGAGGAAAAAGTGAGTCGGTTCCTCTGAGATAAACTGTATCACAGGTGTTTGGAGGCCCGGGGTGATTATTTGTCAGACGTGAAACACGGGGAGTTTTTATTTGTCAAAAGGTGCAATTCTACTTCTTTCACTGCAGGCTTGATAGAAAAATGGCCACAATAACTACCAGAGCCGGCTGTTGAAACTTTCTGCCCGTCCTTATCTTTTATTAGCAATCCGTGAGGTAGGAAGATAAAACGCCGGCCGTGGTTTTCCTCACACGGGTTAAAACAAAAGGCAAAGCCTCATTGATTGAGATATAATTAAAACAAAAGGTGTAGGATCAATTCTGCCGACATCTGCTGAAGGCAACTTAAGTCCACAGCAAATCAACACGGAAAAAAGCTAGGCTAGTTTCTCAGCTAGTTTCCGCCTCATTAAACCGTGCCGCTGGAATAAATGAATCACCTTAAAGCGGCTCCGGCGATTTTCACCGCAAACCCCGGCGTCCAAGGTTTTAGCGCCAGCCAGGCTAAGCCGCCGTGAGCGTCCCAAAGCGAAGGCATTGAAAAGTATTTACAATAATGAACTTTCCAAACACATTTATTGGGCCGATAACATTAATCAAACACAGTGTATGACCATCGTAAACAATGAAACAAAAAAGGCATCAGCTCTCGGAAAAGTGCACCAAGCGTAAAATATTCAACTTTTTTCGTTTATTTTTCCATCTGATATTATTTTTTAAATGTTTACCTTTACATATTCATTTTCAGCATGAATAATTATATTTACAAGGCCAAGACACGCATTTTATCGCAGACGGCGTAACGCCACATTCTTCAGCTTGTCTGTCTCTCTGGTCTCGTCTCCTCGCGGTGGAGAATCACGATTTGGATGCAGTGATGGATCGAGGATGTCTGTGGTGTTGTTGTCCCTCAAACGTCCCGTCCTTTTGTCCCAGACTGATAGCGAGGTGTCCGTATGTACAAAAGCTAAAAACGTTCAGCTCCATTTGTGTAGAGGCTATGAAATAAATGTTGGTTTTTTTTAAGTGTTTTTCTCTCCCCAAAATCAAAAGGTATCAAAACATTTGAGTAGTTGGTATAACTCTATGTCACTAGTTCTGACTGGATGTATGAAACTGGGTCTTTTTGCCAACAGCGCAAAGTCATTTTTGAGGTTCATTTTCTTTACAAGTCAAGACTTGATCTGGCAGGATCTGATCCGCTTTTCCGTCGTTCCTGTCCTTGTGTTTCCGTGTTTTTGGGCCGATCCTCATCCTGGTTCTATTTCAGCAGCCATTCGTTCACTGTAGGGAAAAATTAAAAATGAAATTATTGTTATATCAAAAATATTTCGACTTGGCAAGTTTCACTTTCCATTCACCGTAAGAAAAAAGTGACACATTTGACACTGTAAAATCATTTGATGCATGCGATCCATTTGTTTCCCATTTAAAAGAAATAGTTCACGAGAAAATGACAGAACTTGTGTTATTTATTCACCTCGTGTCATTTCAAACCCAGACGCTGTTTTTTATTTAGCTGAACACAAAACCAGCACGGCTCTCCATATACATATATAACAGCAGTTCACAGAGGCCGTATTGTGCAGGCGCCAAAAACAACAAAAGCAGCGTAAATGTATTTGTGTCCATCACAATAGTTCCAGCTCTGTGTGAGGAAATGTAATTTAATTAGCCAAATTTAACACCATCTTCGCCAAAGCACTTAACTTGCGTTTCTGCTGTAGGTGCAAAATATATATGAATAATATATATGGATATATATGTGCTACAGCCATTATGAAAAGTTGACCATGATTTTATTACAGTAAAAGTGTAAACAATTTTATTACAGTAAAAGTGTCATTTTTTGGCACATTGGATACTGTTCAGACAACCACAGTTTACCACAAATACCATGGTACACGGAGCAAAACCATGGTTAATTTGCGGTTGGCATGTTTAAACTATAGTGATCGTGGTTTAATTTGGTTAAAACTGAAGTAAAACTGATTAATTTTCCAACGAACAATTATAACAATATATTACAGGGATTGTGGGTAAAAACACAAATTTTGTGCACATCTCTGAAACTGCAGAGGGGATGTTCAGCAATTATCTGAAGACTTTGCCCTGGCTAGCAAAGTTCCCACCAGTGTGTGTTTGTGTGTGTGAGACACTGTAGTTTCTGTGTGTACATAACGTGTGTAAATATTTGCTCCTGAGCTACTGAATAATTAATATAATCACACTTGGTTATTTGCATCGACTCTCATATTGTCAGAATACGTTATTTAAATATTATATAACGGTACACAGCGTTCAGATGGGATCACAGTGAAGTCTTCAGCACTGTGTCTTGCTTTTTATTCAAAGCATGCGTCGTAGCATGCGACATCTCACCTCGATACTGCAGCTTCTGCGCTCTGTTGTTGGGGCAGTCCTTCCCCTGCATGCTGAAGTTGATGTTGGTGCGGATGCAGCGGTTGTTGAGCGGCTGCACCGGGCGCACGTTGTCGCTCATGCTGAGGAAGATCTGCGAGGGCTGGTTCTGACTGAGCAGTCGCAAGGAATGCATCTGTGGGAACAAAGATGTCATGTCGGTTCTCTGACGGCAGGTCAGGCAATTATCACGCAGTCAGTCCAATCCTAACAGACCCACATCACAACCTGATGTTTCCCAAACCTATTTATGACGTAAGACCTGCGACAGACCTGAAGCAGAACGTTGCAGGTCTACCTGCGTACGTTGACTTACCTGCATTTTTGTGACGTAAATTGGCTTGTTCATTAGAATCCACGTTGCCGTCTCGTAACAGGGTGGGATCGTCATGGATCCTTCGTAAGTGATAAAACTCGATGTCTCTGGATACACCTCCTCAATGTTCAGCCCCGACAGCAGATACGCATCGTCTACGCAAAACAAGAGAAAGTCATAAAACGTCGCTGCATTTTCAGTTATTTTCATCCACAGTCAATTTATAACAACAAATTTGTCCTTTTACTCGGCGCAGTAAATCCTTAACCCAACCACACGTTTCCAAGCACCTCTTTAAACGTATTGATAAGAACGTCTCGAAATTACATTCAAGCAGAACAGCGACGGAAAAAACTGCAGATAATTTTACGAATTTGCATCTTTGCTCGCAAACACTCCAACCTTTTGCTTCCAGTCACGGTTCGCATTTGATTTGTCGGACAGCCGCTGACAGAGCGTGTTATTTTGACTTCACAATAGCGTGGCTGCGTTAGATAATGCGACGCTGAATTTATGAGGAGCGGGACATATTGAACTCACCTTCCTCTGACAACAGACAAGTAATGGGTTCTGACTCGCGTCCGCCAGAGGAAATAGTTCATTATTCTGTCTCTAGTCCATTGATTACCGCTCTATCTGGGGCTGGGGAAAAAAAGTCGCATGTTTGCAATTCCACCAGCATCGTCGCGCAGAACTTTGATAGCTTTGGCGGCATAAATAATTCTGTTTGGCTGTTGGAGGAGGGAAGGTTTAAAAAATACATGCGCTAGCGGTGGAGCGAGGGCCGCTACACGTTTCCAGAGACTCAGCTGGGAGGAGGAAGGGTGGTCTGGGTGTTCTGACAGCTGTCACAACCCACTCTCCTCCAGCATGACTGTCGAGGGTCCCTGAGCCCCCGTCGGTGCACCGCTGGGGCCCGGGAGACGCGTACCGGCCTCCAGAGGTCAGGAAATTCTATCAGTCCATCCCCTTTTTCCTCACCCCCATTAATTCAATTATACAGGCCTTTTTATTCAAGTCCCTCTGGTGTGTAAAATGGCACCGATGATTTCCACTACACTGCGTTTCTGCTGTAGGTCATGAAATATTCCCAAACTAAGATGCGGTCCGAGATTCCCAAAGCCACACGTTTTTTTCCAACAGCTTCATCTTTGAAAGTCTTCCACTTTTAAACTGGTTCTTTCGCTCGATGTGGATTATAAATTATAATTTACTGAAACGATAACTAAACGGGCACATTTAGCAGAAATGTTGTTTATTTAAAGGTAGGAAGCGCTAATGAAGATTGAATTAAAATGAGTTTTAAACTAATCCAGGATTTGATGATTTAGGTTTCATTTTAATTTGAGTTGTCGCTCCAATTCATTTTAAACAGGGCTTAACAAACGCTGATTAAAACTTTAACCTGTGATTAAAACCTTCACCTGCGATTCATTTACATGTTTTGCTGCGACGGATTTGTCAGCAGGACCAAACAGCAACTGCTTCACCTTTTCCAGCGACAAAATTTATAGTCGGGAGCCACTAAATTATTAAAATGACTTTAATTTAATCCAGGTTTACATGCAACAATTCATAAAACAGATATTTTCAAAGAGCATTTATGTTTTAAAAAGGTCAACATTACAACTTACTCTTGTACGTTATTCTTGTGATAGTGTCTCTGTTCAGCATTCGATTCAGGAATGAGTTTGAAGTCTCCGATATCTGAAATGAAACAGATGTCAAGGGAACGAGAGAAGAGCGGAATGAAAACAAGGAAGAGGGACAGTGATGGACGGAGAGAATGAAAATCGAGGTGTAGGCAAACAGATTATTACTGACAACTTCTAAAGAAAGACATGAAAACGTAACAGCGTGAGAAACGTCGACTCGTGATATCATTTCGTTTCCACAATCGAAGCTTTATTTACCTGCCACGAAAACAAACGAGAGCATTAAACTTTAACTGATAGATGTAACTGGAAAACGACCAAATGTTGAAGCTACAAGCAGACAGACCGACTCCTTATTTACCTCCAAGTCCTTATTTTCTTATTTTAAAAACAACTCCCCAGGCTAGTAAGTGTTAAGACAGCGCCATTGTGGCGGTCAGTTATTCCCCATCAGTGAATAGAGTGACCTGAGGCGATTACATATCACACGCTCGCGTAATAAAGTTCTTCAAAAGTTGAGACTGTTTTTAGCAGCCATTAGTCGCGCGGCCCTGACAGAGCCGTGGAGAGAGAGAGTTATCTATCTTTTCTTCACCTGCTTTCACCGCTAATTTGAAACGCTTTCAATTTCAGCGATTAAAAGAAATGCGGCTCACGACTACAACAGCAATGACTCCTCGCCTGACCCCTTTGTCGACAGAACGGTGAAAATTAAGGTTTAAAAGTCTTCGTCGCACCTTCTCGAGACTTTCTGCGCTACACCGGAGGCTGCGGCGAGCCATTATCTCTTCCAAGAAATAATTAGGGTCGAGTACGCGGCGACGCGGCTGTGAAAAAGATTAGCTTTTACTATCCCTCTCGATCAATGTTTTTGCCTTCCCAGAAACGCAATGGCCTCTGCTAACAATTTATCCCACATGTAGCTGTTTATACCCAAAGCGAAATGTCTGGTTGGCTTCAGACGCCTCCATTTTGTGGCTGCAGTTATGGTGCACAAATCCCTGGTTTGTTGTTCGGTGAGCCACAAAAAATGATCTTGGATTACAGTAATATAAGAACCGTAAACATCACTGTTATGATAAATGACTTACAGTAAACAGCAAATGTGCTATAATGAATTACTTTTGTTTTAATCATAACTAGCCTTACAAAAGTGTCACATTCATGAAATATAAAAAATTGTTTATTAAAACCATTGTTTTAATTTCTGAAACGTATTTTAGAGTCACGTGTCAATTCATTTAGACTGAATATTTGTCAAACGTACATTTCCTGTGTTCAGCGAAAACATATTTTATGCAAAACTTGCTGACAGGAAACTGCAAAACTAGGTGAACGAAATATTAAACGATTCCAAAATATTCATTTATCATCATTAAATATGCAAATTACACAAACGTTCTCGTTTTAAATAATCTATAGCGCGTCGCCTGTGTACAGCGTATGAATGAATCTGAATTCACAAAGAGGGTCTTTACAAAAACTTTACAACGCTCACTACTGAGTGATTGAGGGAGTGCGTGAACTAGACACAGTCCATATGGAGGGACAGCAGAGGTGACTGGACCCGGCTCACGTCCGGGCCGAAGACGACCCGTCTGCCACTTTCTCTGAATGGGTTAATCAGCTTAGCTTGAACTCCTGCCCCGTGGGGGAAAATAAGGTAATGTCTCATAACAGCTGCCCTGACGTCTCTTCAGAGACGTTTAACGTTTCATAACCTTGTCTTTCCAAAGCGACGGCGTTTGCTAACCGGGTGGCGATCGCTAATCGTGTCTGAGGTATTTACTTATTGATTGATCGAGACTATAAGCGTACGTCAACTTCCTGTCTGACGAAATACCGTCCAATCACAGACCGTGTTCAAACTGTGTTTGAATATCACTCACCTTCATAAAAATAGATACTATCACGAGTCCATTGGGGCTTTTAGCAGCTTCTGTGTAGTTTGTGTACAGCTCATGGTTGTAGTGTATAAGCTGTACCTAAACAAAAAGACAAAACAGACATTAATGAATTCAAGCATAAACAAAAATGCATCTTTTTGTTCCTGGTGGAGCACTGTGCTCGCAACCCCAAGTTCACGGGTTCAGTTCTCAGGGAAAAGCACGGATTAAACCTACTTCGGATTAAAGCGTCTGCCAAAAGCGTAAATGCAATTTGCTCACCATCAGAAAACCTTGACAAAAGACTCGGCTTCAATACAACTTCAACAATGACTGTTTTGGCTCGTTCTCCACAAAAGATGAGTTTATTTGTCAGTCGGTATCAGCAGCGCGGATGCTGGGAAATGAAATCTACCTCGTGGAAATTCTGAGATACGAGAAGCATAATTGGGAATAATTAGCGATTGATAATAATTTGGTTGGTAATTACAGAAAATCCTGTTTTAACCTCAAGCGAAGGAGAAAAACCGACACGTTTTTGTCATTGCAGATGGCTGAGAATCTCAGTGGCAGGTAAACAGATGTCTGTCTTTGTTTAAACATGTCTGTCAAACTTAAATTTGAATTGGCGGTGAGGCGCGAGTTAATCTCACTTCAGAGAATTGCTTGAGCCCACAAATCGGGTGAAACGCAGGAGGTTTAGATAGGTGAGGAGAAACAGACGCAAAGATTACCTTGAGCGAGAGCAATTATTGTAAAGCAACTTTTAATGAAAAATGCAGTTGCTATAATATTTGCGTCGTCTTATCCAGCTACTGCACACTGTGAAACGTTTCAGTTTTTTCCTCTGGTCAGAACCACGACGCTTCGCCGTCTCTGCGAGTCTCCTGCGTCTGTCTAAACAATAAATGAAAGATGTCTGGTGGTAATTATGAAATATGCAAAAGCAAAATCAGGGTCTGACAGATCGTCTGTAAACGTAATCAAATGTGGAGAAAAGCAATTACAGAAAAAACGCTTTATTTATTTGTGTCTTCCCAAACTTTCTGACCACAAATCAAAGTTTTAATGTTCAGGTGGTTATCTGTACAAATCTGCATCACACACACACACA